>PVIY010001721.1:80750-143316 GCA_004026745.1 Myrmecophaga tridactyla | reverse complement strand
CTATATTCTGCCATTTTGCTGAATTTGTTTATTAACTCAAGTTGCTTTGTTGCAAATATCTCAGGATTTTCCAAATATAGGATCATGCCATCTGCATATAATGAGAGTTCTACTTCTTCTTTTCCAATTTGGATGCCTTTTTAATTTTTCTTGCTTAAGTGCTCTTGCTAGAATAATAGTCATGACAGTAGGCATCCTTGTCTCATTCTCAATCTTAGGGGTAAGGCTTTCGGTCTCTCACCATTGAGTATGATGCTGGCTGTAGGATTTTCATATATGGTCTTTATCATATTGAGGAAGTTTCCTTCAATTCTTACCTTTAGAAGTGTTTTTTTTTAATCAAAAAAGGGTGCTGAACTTTATTGAATGCTTTTTCAGTGTCAATTGAGAAGATCATGTGATTTTTACCTTTAAATTTGTTAATGCGTTGTATAACATTGATTGATTTTCTTGTGTTGAACCACCCGTGCATGCCTGCAATAAACCCCTCTTAGTTATGATGTATAATTCTTTTAATGTGCCATTAAATTCAATTTGCAGTATTTTGTAGAGAATTTTTGCATCTATATTCATTAGGGAGGTTGGCCTGTAATTTTCCTTTCTTGTAGTATTTTTATCTGGTTTTTGTATTAGAGTGATGTAAACTTCATAAAGTGAGTAAGGTAGTGTTCCTTTTAATTCAATTTTTTGGAAGAATTTAAGCAGGATTGGTGTTAGTTCTTCTTGGAATGTTTGGTAAAATTCCCCCGTGAGCCATCTGGCCCTGGGCTTTTCTTTGCAGGAAGGTTTTTGATGACTGATTGAATTTCTTTACTTGTGATTGATTTGTTGAGGTCTTCTATTTCTTTCTTTCTTTTTTCTTCTTTACATGGTGAGGCACCAGGAAGTGAACCCGCGTCTCCAGCATAGCAGGTGAGAACTCTACCACTGAGCCACCATTGCCTGCCCGAGGTCTTCTATTTCTTTTCAAGTCAATATAGGTTGTTTGCATGTTTCTAGGAAATTGTCCATTTCTCTAAGTTGTCTAGTTTGTTGGCGTACAGTTGTTCATAGTATCCTCTTATATTTTTTTAAATTATTATTATTTATTTGGGATCCATGGTAATAATCCCCCCTCATTTCTGATTTTGTTTATCCGCATGTTCTTTCTTGTTTACTTTGGCTATCTACCTAAGGGTTGTCAATCTTGTTGATCTTCTCAAAGAACCGATTTTAAGTTTTATTGATTTTATTTTATTTTTTCATTCTCTGGTTCGTTTCCGCTTTAATCTTTGTTATTTCTTTTCTTCTACTTGCTTTAGGATTAGTTTATGTTCTTTCTCTAGATTCTTCAGTTGTTCAGTTAGGTCTTTGGTTTTAGCTCTTTCTTCCTTTTTAATGAAGGTACCTAGTGCTGTAAGTTTCCCTTTTAGCACTGCCTTCACTGCATCCCATAGGTTTTGATATGTTGTTGTATCATTTTTATTCATCTCTAGATATTTACTGATTTCTCTTGCAATTTCTTCTTTGACTGACTGATTGTGTAAGAGTATATCATTTAACCTCCATAAGTTTTTGAAAGTCCTGGTTCTTTGGTGCTTATTAATCTCCAGCTTCTTTCCATTATGGCCAGAGAAAGTGCTTTAAAAAATTTCAATCTTTTAAAATTTATTGAGACCTGTTTTGTGCCCCAAATATGATCTATTCTGGAGAACATTCCATGAGCACTAGAGAATAATGTATATCCTGGTATTTTGGGATGCAATAGTCTATATATGTCTATTAGGTCTAATTCATTTATCATGTTGTTTAGGTTCCCTGTTTCCTTGTTGATCCTCTGATTGTTCTATCTATAGAAGAAAGTGGTATATTAAAGTCTCCCACTATTATGTAGAAACCTCTGTTGTTCCCTTTGCTTTTGCCAATGTTTGCTTCATGTACTTTGGAGCTCCTTGATTGGGAGCATAAACATTTGTGATTGTAATTTCTTCTTTGTGAATTATCCCTTATATTAATACATGTTGTCCTTCCTTGTCTCTAATGGCATCTTTGCATTTAAAGTCTATTTTGTCCAACATTAGTATAGATACCCCTGCTTTCTTTTGATTACAGCTTGCGTGGTATATATTTTTCCATCCTTTCACTGTCAATCTATTTGTATCTTGGGTCTAAAATAAGTCTCTCGTAAACAGCATATTGATGGATCACATTTTTAATCTGTTCTGCCAGTCATGTCTTTTAATTGAGTTTAATCCATTCACACTCAAAGTTATTACTTTAAAGACAAAATTTTGAATCAACCATCTTATTCTTTGGTTTTTATTTGTCAGATCTATTTTTTCTGCTTTTTTCTTTTTGTCCTTTAGGCTATTCTTACCAATACTCTTCAATTCTGTGCCCTTCTCTAGACTTTTCTTTCCTGTCTTTTTATTTTTTTCCCGGCTGACAGAAATCCCTTTAATATTTCTTGTAGGGTAGGTCTCTTGTTAATTAATTCTCTCAGCATTTGTTTGTCTGTGAAAATTTTAAACTCTCCTTTAGAGAGTTTTTTAAAAATTTTTAACCTTTTTTAAATTGTATAACACATATACAAAGCAAAGAAATAAAAAAGCAATAGTTTTCAAAACACTCTTCAACAAGTAGTTACAGGACAGATCCCAGAGTTTGTCATGGGCTACAATACAATCCTCTCATATTTTGCCTTCTAGCTGCTCCAGAATATAGGAAGCTAGAGAGCTTAAATAATTTTTTATCATCACAATCAACCTTTTTTCCTTCTTTTTTGTGAAAAATACCATATATACAGAAAAGCTATAAATTTCAAAGCACAGCACCACAATTCGTTGTAGAACATATTTCAGAGTTTGACATGGGTTACAATTCCATAATTTTAGTTTAGTTTTTTTTTTTTCACAATCACATAGTCACATTGCAAAAGCTATATCATTATACATTCATCTTCAAGAAACATGGCTACTGGAACACAGCTCTACAATTTCCCTCTAGCCTCTCTAATACACCTTAAACTAAAAAGGGATATCTATAATGCATAAGAATAACCTACAGGATAACCTTTTGATTCTACTTGAAATCCTCAGCCACTGATGCTTTATTTTGTCTCATTTCTCTCTTTCCCCTTTCAGTTGAGAAGATTTTCTCAATCCCTTGATGCTGAGTCCCAGCTCATTCTAGGATTTCTGTCCCACATTGCCAGGAATGTTTACACCCTTTGGGAGTCATGTCCCACATAGAGAGGGGGAGGGCAGTGAGTTTCCTTGTCATGTTGGCAGAGAGAAAGAGGCCACATCTGACCAACAAAAGAGGTTCTCTGGGGTGACTCTTAGCCTAATTTTAAGTAGGCTTAGCCTGTCCTTTGTGGGGATAAATTTCATATGAACAAACCCCAAGATTGAGGGCTTCGCCTGTTGCTTTGGTTGTCCCCACTGCTTGTGAGAATATCAGGAATTCTCCACATGGGGAAGTTGAATTTTCCCCGTTTCTCACCATTCCCCCAAGGGGACTTTGCAAATACTCTTTTATTCACTGTTCAAATCACTCTGGGATTTATTGGGGCATCACTCTGGACAAACATACAAAATCTCATGCCCTGCTCATGGTTCCATGTACTATGCTTTCAATTAAACTGTCCATATAAGTTATATTAGGATATGCACTAGTCAAAACATAAATTTTGTACCAAGTAAACATTTCTTGCTTTAGTCTCACACATAAGTTAAAGTTTTAAAATGTGAATTACCATCTATTTTCAACATCCTGCAATATTGACATTCCTTTGTTCTTCCTTATGCAAAAACATTTTTTAATTTGAACATTTAGTCACTATCATTGTATACTCTAGGCATTCCTAGATTATATCATCTCAGTCTTATTGTCTATCTTTCCTTCTGGTTTCATTTGTGCCCCCAGCCCTCCTCCCTCTATCATTCTCACATTCAGCTTCATTCAACGTACTAACATTATTGTGCTACAATTAGGTAATATTGTGCTGTACATTTCTGAATTTTTACAATCAGTCCTGTTGCATAATCTGTATCCCTTCAGCTCCAATTTTCCCAAAATCTACCCTATTTCTATCTCTTGATGACCTCTGTTCTTAGCTGAAATTCTCCAAGTTCATTCATTAATGTTAGTTCATATCAGTGAAATCATACAGTATTTGTCCTTTTGTTTCTGGCTAATCTCACTCACATGATGTCCTCAAGGTTCATCCATGTTGTTACATGTTTCATGACTTTATTCTGTCTTTCAGCTGCATAATATTCCATCATATGTATATACCACAGCTTGTTTAGCCACTTGTCTGTTGATGGACATTTGGGCTGTTTCTGTCTCTTGGCAATTGTAAATAATGCTGCTATAAACATTGGTGTGCCAATGTACGTTTGTGGTCTTTCCCTCATGACCTCTGAATAGATACCTAGCAATGATATTGCCAGATCTTACTTCTTCCTTTCCAATTTTGATGCCTTGTATTTCTTTTACTTGTCTAATTACTCTGGCAATTCTATACTTAGCTTCCTGAGGAACCGCCAAACTGCCTTCGACAGTGGTTGTACCATTTTAGATTCCCACCAACAGTGGATAAGTGTGCTTCTTTCTCCACATCCTCTCCAGCACTTGTTGTTTTCTGTTTTATTGATAATGGCCATTCTGGTGGGTATGAAATAATATCTCATTGTGGTTTTGATTTGTATTTCCCTAATAGCCAGTGAAGTTGAGCATCTTTTCATGTGCCTTTTAGCCATTTGTATGTCCTCTTCTGAGAAGTGTCTGTTCATGTATTTTGACCATTTTGTAATTGGGTTCTTTGTCTTTTTGTTGTGAATTGAACAATCCCTTTATATATTCTGGATACTAAACCCTTATCTGATATGCCATTTCCAAATATTACCTCCAATTGTGTAGACTGTCTTTTTACTTTCTTGATAAAGTTCTTTGATGCATGAAAGTGTTTCATTTTGCAGAGTTCCCATTTATCAATTTCTTTCTTCAATGCTCATGCTTTGGGTAAGATCTAGGAAACTGCCTCCTATTATAAGATTTATAAGACATTTCCCTACATTTTCTTCTAAAAGTTTTATGGTCTTAGCTCTAATGTTTAGGTCTTTGATCCATTTTGAGTTAATTTTTGTATAGGGTGTGAGGTATGGATCCACTTTCATTCTTTTGCATGTGGATATCTACTTCTCCAGGCACCATTTATTGAAGAGGCTGTTCTGTGCCAGGTGAGTTCATTTGACTGCCTTATCAAAGATCAATTATCCATAGATGAGCGGGTCTATTTCTGAACATTCTATTTGATTGCATTGGTCAGTATATCTATCTTTATGCTAGTACCATGCTATTTTGACTACAGTAGCTTCATGATATGCCTTAAAGTCAGGTACTGTGAGATCTCTGATTTCATTTTTCTTTCTCAGGATATTTTTAGCTATTCAGGGCACCCTGCCCTTCCAGATAAATTTGGTTACTGGTTTTTCTATTTCTGAAAAGTACGTTTTTAGGATTTTAATTGGTATTGCATTGAATTTATAAATCAATTTAGGTAGAATTGACATCTTAACTCTATTTAGTCTTCCAATCCGTGAACATGGTATGCCCTTCCATTTATTTTGTCTTCTGTGATTTCTTTCAGCAATTTCTTGTAGTTTTCTTTGTACAGGTATTTTGCATCCTTAGTTAAATTTGTTCCTAAATATTTTATTCTTTTGGTTGTAATTTTAAATCTGATTTTCCCTCAGATTTCTCATTACTAGTGTATAGAAACACTACATATTTTTGACTATTGACCTTGTATACTTCCACTTTGTTGTACTCATTTATTAGCTCTAGTAATTTTGCTTTGGATTTTTCAGGGTTTTTGACATACAGTATCATATCATCCACAAACAGTGAGAGTTTTACTTCTTCCTTACAATTTTGACGACTTGTATTTCTTTTACTTGTCTAATTGCTCTGGCTAGAACTTCCAACACACTGTTGAACAACAGTGGTGACAGTGGACATCCTTGTCTTGTTTTTGGACTTAAGGGGAAAGTTTTCAATTTTTCCCCATTGAGGATGATGTTAGCTGTGGTTTTTTCAAATATCCCTTTATCATATTGAGGAAGTTCCCTTCTATTCCTATCCTTTGAAGTGTTTTCAACAAGAAAGGATGTTGAATTTTGTCAAATTCCTTTTCTGCATCAATCGAGATGATCATGTGGTTTTTCTGCTTTGATTTGTTTATATGTGTATTACATTAATTGATTTTCTTATGTTGAACCATCCTCGCATACCTGGGATGAATCCTCCTTGGTCATGGTGTATAATTCTTTTAAGGTGCTGCTGGATTTGATTTGCAAGAATTTTTTGAGGATTTTTGCATCTATATTCATAAGGGAGATTGGTCTGTAATTTTCTTCTCTTGTAGTACCTTTGTCTGGCTTTGGTTTGAGGGTGATGTTGGCTTCATAGAATGAGTTAGGTAGCCTTCACTCCTCTTCAATTTTTTTGAAGAGTTTGAGCAGGATTGGTACTAATTCTTTCTTGAATGTTTGGTAGAATTCACATGTGAAGCCATCTGGTTCTGGGCTTTTCTTTTTGGGGAGCTTCTTCATGACTAATTCAATTTCTTTACTTTTGATTGGCTTGTTGAGATCATCTATTTCTTCTCAAGTCAATATTGTTGTTCATGCCTTCTAGGAAGTTGTCCATTTCATCTACATTTTTTAGTTTATTAGCATAAAGTTGTTCATAGTATCCTCTCATTACCTCCTTTATTTCTTTGGGGTCAGTGGTTATGTCTCCTCTTCCATTTCTGATTTTATTTATTTGCATCCTCTCTCTTCTTTTTCTCAACCTCGCTAAGGGTCATCAGTCTTATTGATTTTCTCATAGAACTCACTTCTGGTTTTGTTGATTTTCTCGATTATTTTCATGTTCTCAATTTCATTTATTTCTGCTCTAATCTTCGTTATTTCTTTCCTTTTGCTTGTTTTGGGAAAGCAAGTTTGCTGTTATTTCTGTAGTTCTTCCAAGTGAACAGTTAATTCCTTGATTTTTGCTCTTTCTTCTTTTTTGTTATAGGCATTTAGGGCAACAAATTTCCCTCTTAGCTCTACCTTTGCTGCCTCCCATAAATTTTGATATGTTGTGTTTTCATTTTCATTTACCTTGAGATATTTACTGATTTCTCTTGTAATTTCTTCCTTGACTCACTGGTTGTTTAAGAATGTGTTGTTGAGTCTCCATACATTTGTGAATTTTCTGGCCCTCTGCCTATTATTGATTTCCAACTTCATTCCTTTATGAACTGAGAAAGTGTTTTGTATGATTTCAATCTTTTTAAATTTATTGAGACTTGCTTTGTGATCCAGCATATGGTCTATCTTTGAGAATGATCCATGAGCTCTTGAGAAAAAGGTGTATCCTACTGTTGTGGGATGTAATGTTCTATAAATGTCTGTTAAATCTAGTTCATTTGTTGTATTATTAAAATTCTCTGTTTCTTTACTGATCCTCTGTCTAGATGTTCTGTCCATTGATGAGAGCAGGGAATTGAGGTTTCCAACTATTATGGTAGATGTGTCTATTTCTCTTTTCAGTGTTTGCCTTATGTATTTTGGAGCACTCTGGCTCAGTGCATAAATATTTATGATTGTTATGTCTTTTGTTGAATTGTTCCTTTTATTAATTTGTCCTTCTTTGTCTCTTTTAATTGTTTTACATTTGACCTCTAATTTGTTGGATATTAATATAGCTACTCCTGCTTTTTCTGATTGTTGTTTGTATGAAATATCTTTTCCTAACCTTTCACTTTCAACCTATGTTTATCCTTGTGTGTAAAATGCATGTCCTATAGACAGCATATAGATGGGTCCTGTTTTTTAAATCCATTCTGCCAGTCTATGTCTTTTAATTGCAGAGTTTAATCCATTAATATTTAGTGTTATTGCTGTAAGGGCAGTACTTTCTTCTACCATTTTGCCTTTAGGATTTTATATGTCATATCTAATTTTTCTTCTTTTTACCTTTACTGATAGTCTTCATTTCTACACTCTTCTCCACACCTCTCTCTGCTGCCTTTTCCTATCTGTCTCTAGTGCTCCCTGTAGAATTTCTTGCAGAGCCAGTCTCTTGGTCACAAACTTTCTCAGTGATTTTTTTTGCCTGAAAATGTTTTAATTTCCCACTCATTTTTGAAGGACAGTTTTGCTGGATATAGAATTCTTGGTTGGCAACTTTTCTCCTTTAGTATCTTTAATATATCATACCACTGTTTTCTCACCTCCATGGTTTCTGCTGAGAAGTCTACACATAGTTTTATTGGGCTTCCCTTGTATGTGATTGATTGCTTTTCTCTTGCTGCTTTCAAAATTCTCTCTTTCTCTTTGATATCTGACATTCTGATTAGTAAGTGTTTTGGAGTACCTCTATTTGGATCTGTTTGGGGTATGCTGCACTCTTGGATCAGTAACTTTAAGTCTTTCATAAGAGTTGGAAAATTTTCAGTGATAATTTCCTCCATTAATTTTTCTCCTCCTTTTCCCTTCTCTTCTCCTTTTGGGACACCCACAGCATGTATATTCATATGCTTCATGTTTTCATTCAATTCCCTGAGTCCCTGCTCATATTTTTCCATTCTTTTCCCTATATTTTCCTTCGCTTGTTGGATTTCACATGTCCTGTTCTCCAGTTCACTAATCCTATTTTATGCCTCTTCAAACCTAACATTGTAGGTTTCCATTGGTTTTTTTCATCTCTTCTACTGTGCCTTTCATTCCCATAATTTCTGTGATTTGTTTTTTCAGACTTTTGGTTTCTTCTTTTTGTTTGTCCCTTGCCTTCTCCATATCTTTCCTCAATTCATTGATTTGATTTTTGATGAGATTTTCCATTTTTGTTTGAACATCTTGGATTGTTTCAACCCCTGTTTCTCATTTGAATTGTTGGTTTATTCCTTTGACTGGGCCATATCTTCAATTTTCCTAGTATGATTTGTTTTTGTTTTTGTTTTGTTTTTTTGCTGGTGTCTAGACATTTAATTTCCTTAATTAGTTTATGCTGGAGATTGTTTTCACTTTTTTATCTAGGATTTTCTTGCTGGATGACTTTGTTGTCTATCTGTCTCTGACATTCAGTTCAGCTTATTCTAGACCTCTAAGGTAGGTTTTGTTTAACAGATCAGAATTTTTTCAGTTCCTGTTTTCTTGTTTCTTACCCTGCTTGTATAGTGCCTTTTTTTTTTTTTTTTTTTTTTTTTTTTTTTTTTTTTTTTTTTTTTTTTTTTTTTTTTTTTTTTTTTTTTTTTTTTTTTTTTTTTTTTTTTTTTTACCCTTAGGAAGGTCTACTTAGGTATTAAGTCAGATTTTCCCAGACCAGACTGGCCTCCTCTCATGAGGAAAGAGTCACCTGTCTCAGTTTTCCTTGAGGGTAAGACCCAACAGGTTGAAAGACTTTCCTATGAAGCCTCTAGACTCTGTTTTTCCTGCCCTGCTCAGTATGTAGTCATTGTCTGCCTGTGGGTTCCACCAGCATAAATTGATGCTGAACCTTTAACTTCAGCAGACTCTTGCTGCTGGAGACGTGGTTGAGTCAGAGAAGAGGTTGTAGGGTGGCTTTAATGGCTTCCGTTTTCCAGACCCTGGGGTCTGAATTCCTTGAGGGAGGTATTCCATCTGAGGCGGGCCCCACCCCTCTCCTGGGGAAAGCACAGCCTTTAAAGAATTAATTCCTTTCACCTGACCAGCCTCTTTGTCTCTCAGACAAGCTTAATTCCGCCCTTGCCTGGGGCAGTTAGAGCCTGAGAAGCCTTGCAGTTATATGCAAAGAGCAGTCAAGCCATAGAAACACAGCCACAAGAAAAAAAAGAAAAAAATCCTTTTCAGTGCAGGACCCCCATTCCTCGGGTTTGCACATCAAGAGCTTAAGTCCGTATGCTGCTCTGTGTATCTCCAGGTCCTATATGCCCCCTCCTTTCCTTCAGGGCCCAGGCTTTTTCAAGTATTTTATGCTGCCTGATCCAAAAAAAAAAAAAAAAATCTTTTTTTTCCTTTTTTCTTTTTCTGTGAGCCCTGCCCACTCTGCACTGGGGCTAAAACCAGAAATCTTAGCTTTTACTCGAAGGGGTCTATTTTTAGTAGTAAGAATTTCTTAATTAACTCCACACTTGGAACTTGGTTGAGTTCAACCCCTTGCTGTTGGTAAAGTCTTTTTCCTTTCCCCTCTGGGAACCAGCCTGTGGGGGAGGGGTGCCAGCCTCCACAGCTTGGGGGCTCATGGTTCTGGGTGGGATTGTAGGCAGTCCAGCTTGTCCAGACTTGTGTATGCTGTGTGTCTGGTCGTTAATGTGGCCCCCACAGTTGTTCTGTACTGTTCCTGGCTATTTACTAGATGCTCTGGAGGACGAACTAAATTCCACACCTCACTAAGCCACCATCTTGTTTAAATTCTCTCCTTTACTTTTGAAGGACAGCTTTTCAGGATAAAGAATTTTTGACTGGCAGTTTTTCTCTTTCAGAATCTTCAATATGTCATATCACTGCCTTCTCACCTCCATGGTGCCTATTGAGTAGTCAGTACTTAGTCTTATGTAGCTTCCCTTGTAAGTGGTGAATTGCTTTTCTCTTGCTGCTTTCAGGACTTTCTCCTCTTCAGCAATTGACAATCTGATTAGTATTGTCTTGGTGTGTGTCCATTTGGATTTATTCTATTTGTAGTTCATTGGACTTCTTTGATTTGCATTTTTATATCTTTTATAAGTGTGGGAAGTTTACTCAATTATCTCCTCAAATATTCTTCCTAGCCCTTTATTCTTCTCTTTTCCTCTGGGACACCAATGATTCTTATATTTGTGTGCTTCATGTTGTCCATCATTTCCCTGACAGCCAATTGAAAAATTTCCATTTTTTGTCACCTTTGTTCTTCTGTGCATTCACATTCAATTGCTCTGTCCTCTAGTTCACTCATTCTTTCTCTGTCTCTTCATATCTGCTGTTGTATGCCTCTAATGTATTTTTAATTTGATCTAGCAGATTTTTAATTTCTGTAAGATCTGCCATTTTCTATTTATTCTTTCAAATTCTTATTTTTGCTCTTCTAGTTTCTTCTTGATATCATTTATGCTTCTAGCCAACCCAGTGAAGTAATTTTGGAAATTTGTATGTACAGTTTTGATTAGCTGTTCCAATTCTGTCTCCTCTGGATTTTTTTCTTTTTTTTGTATGCTGTATGGTGGGGGCATATATCATTATTTTTCCATGTGAGTATCCTGTTATTGCAGCACCATTTGTTGAATTTTTTGTCTGTTTTGTTTTTTGTTTGTTTATTTTGCTTGTTTGTTGGGAAGTGCATGGACTGGGAATCGAACCTGGATCTCCCTCATGGCAGGTGAGAATTCTACCACTGAACTACCGTTGCATACCCCTCTCCTCTGGATTTTAACTTGGTCATTTGGCTTGGCCATATATTCTTGCATCTTCATGGCTTTGTGATTTTTCTGCTGATTTCTTGGCATTTGATTATCTTCTGAGATTACTCTGAAAATTGACTTCCTTTGCACACCCAAGATTTTATAGTTGCTTGTGTTTGCATTGAAGGTCTCCTTTGGCACCTGGTTTATCAGTAATTCCCAGTCAGAACAAAGCCAGGGTCTCCAGTGGGAGATGTGTGTCTACTTGGAAATCTGTAGAAGACATGGAAGAACAGCAGTTTGCCAGAGTGCACTTTCCCTGTTGTCCCAGCAGATGATGCTCTTGGGCTACCTTTCCCCTCAAGCCCACTTTTCCCTGACTGCAGCAGCCTGCTGGGCAGAGTCCCAACCAGTGAAAATTCAGTCAATGCAGCAGGTGTCTCTGTGTGCAGAAGACCATCAGCCTGGGGATGGGGGGTGGGCACTATGCCCTTCCACTGAGAATCCACTTGAGAGCCTTATGGGTCTGGTGATTCCCAGGCTTCCTAGTAGAATAACCTTGGACTGTGAGGCTGAGAGTTTCACCTTCCTTCAGCCAGTAAGTGCCTGGCTTTTTATTAGCCCTGGGGTAGGGGAGGAGATCTTGGCACTTCCTTGTGGCTTTCTCCCTTGTCCCTGCCTTCCACCTGTGCAGGCCATGAGCACCGTGGGCCTCCATGGAGAAAGGATACAGGCAGCAGAACATACAATGTTTCTCTCACCTGTTCTCCCAAGGGGAGGTCCCCAGTCTTCCCCAAACCTGGCCTGCAGTGGCCTGCCTCTGGATTGGACAGTGGGCACTGACTGGGCACAGCAATACAGTCTCTAGGTGTGGCCAAAACAAGTAAATCTGATGATTCCCAAGTTCCCACCTGAGAGCTCCACCTGTGGCACTGGGAAAGGTGATCCCCCAGCTGGGTCAGAGATGGGAGTTGCAGGAGTGCACAGTTCCTCCCCAACCCCCCACGGTCAGTGTGTGGCAGCCAGCCTCAGAGGTGGTCACAATTAAATAAATTCACCCTGTCTTTTCAGTCATAATTTCTTTGCTTTTCACCCAGGTCCTCACTACATACTGTAAAAGTCCCTCTCTGGCCTCTTGTACCCTGGAACTGCTGTCCCAGTGATTTTATGCCTTTTCTCTAGTTATTCCATGGTGACATTAGCTCTGCCTCGCCTATTCCACCATCTTCCAGGAAGTCTCAGTTTATAAGATTTTCAAGAGTCTTCTTATCACACAGTCTCTTCATGCAAAACTAGAATTGTGTTTTCTCTAGTACTTCTTATAGTCTCCCTGGTACACTCTTCTTTCAAGAGTGTTAAATGGGGGTACTCAGTTGCTTGCAAACCAGGAAATGTTTTCTTTGTGTCTGGTGTCCGCAGGCCAGCTGCCCCAAGTGCAGTCCTGCACCCACCCCCTCTCCCTCCATGAGGAAGGGCTGGGTGGGTCCAAGCAGCATGTCGGGGGGCCTCGGTGACCCAGGCCAGGGTGGCGACCTGCTCCCCCCAGCTGAGGGGCAGCCTGCAGGCCCATCGGGCTCACAAGACAGAAAGAGTATTTTGAGAGAGGTTTGCTTTTTTTTTTTTTTTAATTTGCATATGGGCAGGAGGTACCAGGGATCCAACTCCAGACCTCCAGCACGGCAGGACCTCCAGCACAGCAGGTCGGAGCTCTGCCTGCTGAGCCACGGCAGCCGCCCTGAGAGAGGTTTGCTTTTGAAACCAGACCTCCTTATGTTTCTTTTGGTTTAAATGAAATAGCATTTTCTTTAAAGTGCAACAGAAACACCCAAAGAGACACATCTGTTTCCCACGTTAGATGTTCTAGGTGTTCACTTTGTGAGCCAAGTACAAAGAATCTTCGTCATGCCTCGAGGAGACTCAAAGCAACAAATGCTACTTTTCCTTTTCCACAGGGAAGAGAAGGGCAACTTGTTTACTGATTCTAGGCTGACATTGCTGGGGTTACTGAAGATGTGCTCTCCAGGATGGAAGCACAGATGGAGGCCTCTACCCTGCTGTCAACTGAGGGATTTGGAAAATATTAGACCAAAAATACCTTCCCCAAATCACCCTTACTTTAGTGTCTAAAATTCCTCAACTAAAGTCTCCGTTGGACTTAAGATAGAAAGTTTCTGATTATTATGCAAATTGGTTTCCTGGGTGGACTGACATTTCTCAATGTGATCTACTGGATGAGCCAGCAAGACAGCTTTCAATGTCCTGAAGGGGACAGGCCACAACTCTCTGGGTGGAAAGAGGCAGTCTGAAGGACTCTCAAATTGGGAAGGATAAAACCAGGAAACTGGGCTGGGGGACCTGAGAATATGGAAATAAAGGCAGAGACACAGGGAACAAGAAGGGTTTTGGAAAACAAACTTCTTCCATCAAGCCCCCACCAGAGATCTTTATTTCCCGTTGTTGATTTGAGTTCTGGCAAACAGGCATTCTTTGTAGGTAACTTATGCATTCAAATACTGGCATGATTCTTTTACTCTCTTTTGGGACATGTTTTCTCCTTCCAACTAGGGTGATGGTATTTGGGAATCTTGGGGGCTGCAGGAACTAAAATTGCAGAGGCTAGCTTGTTAGGAAGGCTCCATTCCGACAAGCAGACCTGAAGGCATTTAATAATTCCAGTCTGCCAGTGGCTCCTGAAGTAACCTGAACACATTACTCAATATCTCTCAATTAACAATAAAGGTAGGATTGTTGTGAGAATTTGATGACATAACTTATCCAAAAGTACCTGGACTATGCATAACATATTATTTTAAGTGTTTGAGAAATAATATTTGCCTTCCCATAGATTCAGAGTCCATAGTACCAATAATATACTGCTCTAAATATTTCTCTTTTCTCTCTGCAGACAAAGAAAAGTCCATTCATGGAATAGGTTGTGGTTGTTTGTAATTAGATGACCCCAATGGGACAAAGGCAGTTCCTTCTTAACTCCTTTTCAGCTCCCAATTCCTTTTCCTGAGGATGGCAGAAGCTGGGGCCTGCAGGCTGATAAAGCATGGTAAAGCTCTGCCAAGGAGAAAGACTGAAACATGGGTCCAGCTCAGGATGGTGCTCCCCTCTGGGCAGGGTGGGAGTCTAGGACCAGCAGTAGGCACCCAGCTGTATGACCAGGGCACCATCTCCAGAAAGAGCTTGACTGGAGAAGATCTATGGACTTAGCATCTCCCAGGCAGGGAGCATCAAGGACCTAATGCTGAAGAGCCAGGAGATCCCCTAGTCCTGAGTGCAGACAGGACTAATTTGTAGCTGAGGAGACTGGGTGCAGAAAAGCTTTCCCTGTTTCTCTTCACCTTGCCAGCTGGCACATCACCTCCCACTGGGCAAATCCCTTCTTATGGGATCGCTGAAAGCATCCTGCTGGCTGAGCATGGACCGGGTAAATAGAGCCATGGCAAGCAAAAGACAGCTGCAACCACCTGGAGGGGACAGCCCAGTGAAAAGCAAGGGCTAAAGGCCACATTCAACAATGTAAAAGAGTAGTCACAAATGAATGGAAAAGGCTCAATTACAGCATAAAAATACTTTGTGGAAATAAGAAACATATTTTGAGTTTTTAATTTCAATAGGATGAATTGGAAAAGAGGATGGTTAAAAATCTGAATTAGGGTTCCAGAAGATGCGGTAAAAGGAAAACTCACAAAATTGCAAACAGATGGACATATGGAAGGAATAGATAAAATACTTGCAGGTAAGATCCAGAAAAGCTTTCATGTGAATAATAAAATTTGCAGACAGATGAAAGAACTAAGTTGAGGAGAAGCAATAATTAAACAAATAATTTAAAAATTCCTAAATGCTAAAGAAAACCTGAGTCTTAAAGTGAATGAATTCACCACATTCCAGTTGAATAAAACACTCACTTAAGGAATGTCCAATAAAAATTCCTGAATGCCAAGGAAAAAAAGAAAACTACTATATGTTATTTAAAAATAAACAAAAACAGATTGGCATTGAATTTGTCTTCTAGAATGTTGGAAACTAGAAAATGGTGGAATAATATTATAAACTGAGAGAAACCAGCCTAAATTACCATATGACTGTTAAGTAAAAGAAAGATATTCAAAATTATGCAAAAAGTTAGAGAATAAAGTCTACACCTATCTCCACTTGATAAAAAATATTCAAGAAGAAGTCTCATCAAATGATAAATAAATCAGCAAACAGATCTCAAGATTGTAGTGGTATGCAATGAACTTTTCAATATGTATAGTGTGATATATAATGAAATCTATATGAAATATGAGATGAGGACTAGGAATATATAAGTGCTAAATAAGGATCTTGAAATAGAGAAGATGCTATAAACAATTCCAATAATAATCGGGACCTGAAATATTAACTTGAGTCGAACAGTGGTCCCTATGTACCAACTGGACTAGGAAACAAATTGGATGGTTCCACTCAAGATCTCTTCTTGTTGGTGAGTTGCAACAATAAAGGAATGGAGTGCCTTTGCGGGAGGAAATAGTTTGCACTATATAATTTTAAACTAGTAGAGAAATATTTGCTTATATGCACTAGATATAGGAATGAAATGGAAAATTATAGTACAACTCTGCATCTTCCAGGTAGGCTAAGAATGGCAGAAAGATACACTTAGTCCCTTCCCCATCCCCATTCCTCACCTCCATATCTGTACACTGGAAATTTTTGATTCCTTTAGTCATGAATACAGAAACTTAACAAATTATACACATATAATCACACATATGGTCAATTACAGAGAAAATGTTAATTAAAAAAAGTAGAATGTTTATTGGCTGTGTTATCTGGTCATAGCCAATATAATTATAAATAGATAATAAAAAGATGGCCAAAGTAGTCTTAAAAACTTGGAAATTAAGGAATGTCCTCCACTACAATGAGATACCATTATCCTTCTATTAAAATGACCAAAAAAAAAAAAATTAAAAAAAAAAGCACAAAACAAACCTGTCATTACCAGGTGCTGGCAAGGATACAGAACAACAGAAACCCTCATACATTTCTGGTAGGAATACAAAACTGGAAGTTTCTATAAAGTTAACCATACATATGCCATATGACTCAGCATTCCCACTCCTAAGTATTTACCCAAGCGAAATGAAAACCTACGTCCATACAAACTCTGTCTGGGAATATTTATAGCTACTTTATTGATAATTGCCCCAAACTGAAAACAACTCAAATGTCCTCAACTGCTATATGGATAAGCAAACTATGGTACAGCCATTCAATAGAATTCTTCACAGCATTAAAGGAAACGAACTACTGATACACACAGCAAGGTAAATGAATCTTGAATGCATGAAGCTAGACTCAAAAGACTACTTACTTCATGATTCCATTTCTATGACATTCTGGAAGTGGCAAAATTATAGGCATAGGGGTGCAAGTGTAGTTCAGTGGTAGGATTTTTCACCTGCCAAGCGGGAGACCCGGGTTCAATTCCTGGCCCATTCACACACACACACACACACACACACACCAAAAAAGTTCAACAAATGGTGCTGCAGTAGCAGGATAGTCACATGGGAAAAGAATGAAATATGACCCCCACAATACAACATACAAAAAAAATTATAGGCAAGGAGAAAGAACAGTTAGTGCTAGGGTTTAAGAGTTGGTGGAGTGTTTATATACAATGTGGTAGCATAAGGGACTTTTGGGGGTGGGAGAGATGATGAATCTACTCTATTTCTTAAGTGTGTGATGATTAGATGACTATGCATTTGTCAACATGTATAGAGCTGTTCATGAAAAAGTGAATATTTGTAAAACAAACACATACACTCCAAAATAAACCTAAAAATAAAGACCTCTTGAATACTTTGTGCCAAAACATACAGGGCATAGTTAAAGTTATATTCAGAAGAAAAAAGATATAGCCTCAAATGCCTTCATTATGAGACGCAAAACTAAAATATAAAACAATACTCATCTTTAAAAATTAGAAAAAGAACAAAAAATTAAAAGAAAATACAGAAGAGGAATTAAAAACGTTAAAGCTGAAGTCGACAGACTAGAAATTCAAAATACGTTTTAGACCAACAAATAAATCCTAGAGCTCTTTGAAAAACTCAACATCATGGATAGCCCTCATGTGTCTAAGATTAACTGAAAAAAAGAAAATGTACAAGAAAATAGGAAAGTAGAAAGAAGACAACCACAAATACAAAGAGATTTAAATAATTACAAGAGAATGTTGTAATTATTTGATGAAAATTTGAAAACTTAGGGATAATGGATGATTTCTTAGAAAGACATAATTACCAAATTGACTCAAGAAGAACAGAACAATTTATCATAGAAGAGATTGGAAAGGTGATTTAAAATCTGCCAGGAATAGATCATTTCACATCTGAGTTATTTCTAGGCTTTAAAGAACTGTTAATTTCAATGTTATAAAAACTATTCCAGGCTATAGAAAAATATGGAACAATCCCCCCAAATCATTAATGAATCCTCCACAGCCTACATTAAAGCTTGATAGACAAGTCAAATAACAAATTTGTAGCTCAGTTTCACTTATGGATACAAATGCAATAACTTCTAAATAAAATATTAATAAATTGAATAAAGCAAAACGATAAACATTGATTATGAATATAAGGCTGATTCAATAACAGGAAATCTATAATTCAAACATTAACTAAAAACCTTAATTATAACCATATCAATAGATGCTAAAAAGTCATTTAATAATTGTGATGATTAGTTTTTAGTGCCCACTTGGCCAAGTGATGATGCCCAGTTGTCTGGTCAAGCAAGCACCAGCCTGACTGTGGCTGTAAGGATATTTCCAGGTGTTTGATTAAATCATCAGTCAGTTGATTGCAGCTGTGGCTGATCACATCTGTGACCGACTAAGGTGTGTCTCCCACAAGATAATCTAAGCAATTGAAAGTTTTTAAGGAAGAAGAGAGACTTTTTCACTGCTTCATCAGCCAGCAACCCTCTGTGGAGTTCATCCAGACCCTTCATTGGAGCCACCAGCTTCAACTCTTCCATTCCCACAGTTGCATGAGATATCTTTATAAATCTCATATTTACACATCTCTCTGGTTGGTTCTGTTTTTCTAGAGGACCCTGACACAATAATACTCAGTATTTATTTACTAAAACCTGAAATAAAATAGCAGTAGTGGAAAGAAAGCTACTTGAATATATTATATCAGATTCATCTGACCTAAAAATCAATATCAAAACAATCTGTGGCCATTACTGATAATATCGTATACTTTCATCACCCTTCATTCTTTTCAAAACACCTTCAGAAAATCATCGCACTCTTTTCTGACATCTCTGTGTAGACAAAATGAGAGAAATAACTTTATTTTACTTATGCTCTCCTTCATTTTTCTTGTTTGTAAAGAGAGGCTTGGTCTATGTGATCCCTGCAGACATTTACTCAGCAATGAAAGTCCAACTTCTGGCTTAAGTTATCAAGTTCACTAGCAGCTGAGCGACACAGAAACATTGTGTCTATTTCCAGCCTGCTCTTTTCCTTGTACTCAGGAGAGAAACCCTCTCTGACTCCTCAGGAGTCCAGTGAAAACTCTCAGAAGCTATAATTATTGGGTTCTGTTTTTGTGTTGCCATCTAGCTCCCTTTTGAGCAAGGAAAATTAAGAAAACCCATTATCCGTTTAGGGCTTACACACTTTTTTGGATACATTTTTGTTTTCTTATAATTTCAAATGTACTAGAATGTCACAAGAACTCCACTCTTCTCTCATACCTATTCTTCTTTCAGGTGTACCATTGTTTCCAATTTGACCATTTTGCTTTATTATTTGTTGTATCTACTTACCTATATAAACATTTGTCTTCCTGAACTATTTGAGAATAAATTTGAGAACAAATTGCTGGCTTCAAGCCCCTTTCCTCCTAAAATCTTCAGTATTTCCTAAGAACAAGAACAGTCTGATAAATAATCAGTATAATAATTAGGAACAGGAAATTTACCACTTAGACAATACTATTATCTAATAACAGTCCATATTCACATTCCATCAATTTTTCTCATCTAGAATGCAATCCAGGATTATGCATTGCAAGGATTATCATGTTTCTTTAGTCTCTTTTAATCTGGCAAAGTTTTTCAACCTTTCTTTGTCTTTCAAGACCTTATTTTTGAAGAGTATCCAGTTCTGTAGCATGGTTCTGAGAGAGAAATGTAGCCCCTAACACTAGGGTGCTGGCTCACTGCTATCTGTTTGGTGTGGGTGTTACAATGAGCTGGCCTGGTGCTTTTAGGAACCCAGATCTGGTCACTATGCAGGTGTTATTGCTTCTAGGGCCTGTTGAGGGCTATTCTTAATCATCATAGCAAATCTGAGAAGGCAGGTGTTCAAGTTTGCAAGCTGCTGAATATGATATACCAGAAATGGAATGGCTTTTAAAAAGGGGAATTTAATAAATTGCAAGTATACAGTTCTAAGGCAGTGAGAATATACAAATTAAAGCAAGTCTATAAGTGTCCAATCTAAGGCATCAGGGACACATAACTTGGTTCAAGAAGGCCGATGAAATTCAGAGTTTCTCTCTCAACTGGAGAGGCACATGGAGAGCATGGCAACATCTACTAGCTTTCTCTCCAGCCTTCTTGTTTCATGAAACTCCCCCAGGGGTGTTTTCCTTCCTCAATTTCAAAGGTTTCTGGCTGTGTGGGCTCTTATGGTTCTCATGGCTCTCTGTGGCTCTCCAAGTTTTTCCAAAATGTTTCTTTTAAAGGATTCCAATAGAGTAATCAAGACCCACCTGGAATGGGTGGAGTCACACCTCCCTTTATTTGAAGGTTAAGACCCACAATTGGGTGAGTCACATCTCCATGGAAATCTAATCAAAAGATTCCAACCTACATTATTGAATAGGGATTAAAAAGAAACCATTGCTCCCACAACACTGGATCAGGATTAAAACATGGCTTTTCTAGGGTACATAATCTGTTCAAATCAGCACAACAGGCACTATTAAAACCTACTTTATACATGAAGAAATTGAAATTTAATATAATTAAGTTACTTGGTTAAATTATTCAAATATCAAAACCCTAGTCTAGTTGACTCCAAAGTTCTTTCTACAATTTTTCGTTGCCTCCTGTGGTAGTTGATTCAGGTGTCAACTTGGCCGAGTGAAAGTGCCTACTTCTTTTGCTGTGGACATGAGCCAATGGCATATGAACCTCATCTATTGCTGATTACATCTGCAGCTAGGAGGTGTGCCTGCTTTTTGAATGATGTTTGATTTAATTGACTGGAAGCTTAAATGAGAGAGCTCAACATAGCACAGCCCAAGCAGCTCAGCAAACCTCATCTCAGCACTCGCAGCTCAGCCCAGGCCTTTAGAGGTGCAGAAAGGAATCACCCCAGGGAAAGTTGTTGGAACCCAGAGGCCTGGAGAGAAGGCCAGCAGAGATCACTCAGTGCCTTCCCGTATAAGAAAGAACCTCAGTTGAAAGTTAGCTGCCTTTCCTCTGAAGAACTATACATATTTAACCAAATAAATCCCCTTTTATTAAAAGCCAGTCCATCTCTGGTGTGTAGCATTCTGGCAGCTAGCAAACTAAAACACCTCCGTTAAATACTGTTAAAATTTTAAGTTGTGCCAAGAGGCTTGATTTAACAGCTTGTGAAACTATAGCTTTGCCAACCTGGACCAAAACAATTCTGCTCTGTGCTGGCTTTACCTTTATGTCTGCATGGAAGTGATCCACCAAAAGGGCATGCATACATTCTAGCATCAACAAGAACAAATAACTGCCCTCAGTGATCGATTCCTTGCATGGAATAACTTGAGTGCAGAGTGGAAGTTCCAACTCTGGCCCAATGCACAGCACATCTGCTTAGTTTATTTGGTCCAGGATTAAATTTTCACCAATGCCTATAATTGCACAAATCTTTGGATTTAAGTAAAGATATAAGGCCTAACTTCTAAAGAGGACCATGGTCTTAGATGTCCAGCAATCCCACATTGGCTGATTTGTACAGTCAGTTTCCAGTGAGGTGAAGCCAACTCACATTTGGTATAGTCTGTATTTTCAGGGATCTCAGAGCCTGAAAATGTCTCTCTCTTTTTTTTTTTTTTTCCATGTTTTTGTCTTCCTATGACTAGGCAGGGGAGGGAACAAGGTACTCCAACCAAGTAAGCTTCCTAGAGAGGCTGGAACTTGAAACTCCCCTGGGCCCCACTTTGAGTAACAGGAAGTTTCTGGGTATGTGTTTCTTCTTGATGAGATGTCAGAGTAGGGTAGGCCCAAAGCTGGTCAGAGAAGGGGAGTCCTGGCTTAGCCTTAGACTCCAAGATGGCCAATGTGCCCATCACTCAGGCTCATTCAGCCTTTGTTTAGAAAGGCACTGAGTGCTGAAAGAGAGGAGAGGGTGGGAATAGAGGAGAAGGTAGAAATCCCTCAGCTGGCAATTCTTTTTGTTCTGTGCTCCTTACTGTTAATTAGTGAATAGTAGGCTACAATTACCAGTCTCCTGATAGACTTGAGCTACTAGAATATACAGGGGGAAACAGCTATTCTTCTGGAATATGTGAGACGAGCATCAGCCAAGGCAGCTTTCAGTCTTGGTCACCCCTTCCCCCCTTTCCCCACCCAAACACTGCTGTCAGTCCAAGCACAGTGACTTCTGATCTTTGACACAGGGAGGACCGTCACCACTTATCCTTAAGTCCCCAGATTTCCCAGGTTAGGTCTAGGCATCAGGAACCTGTCTCCCTCCATTTTCATCTCTGACTCACCTGGAGTGCTTTCTACTTCATTTTTACTTCTCAGGGGGCTCCAGGAAGATGAGCAAAGATAGACAGGGGAGATGACCCTCAAGAGTTCGTTTCCTTACCTGTCCACAACTCTGCTCAAAACGTGAGGCAAAATGCAATGGTTACTAATTACATGTTAAGTAAGATTTGTGGATTTTGCCTTTTTTTTGTATGCTGTATAGCAGGGTCATAGTTCATTCTTTTTCCGTGTGAGTATCCAGTTATTGAAGCATCATTTGTTGAATTTTTGTTTTTTTTTGGGGGGGGGGGAGTGCATGGTCTGAGAATCGAACCTGGGTCTCCCAAATAGCAGACAAAAATTCTACCACTGAACTACCCGTGCAACCCACCCACCCCCTTTCTTTCCTTTTTTCTTTTTTTTTTTTAGAGCAGTTTTAGGTTTACAGGAAAGTTGTACAGAAAGTACAGAGTCCATATACCACCACCCTCCCTGCACACAGTTCCTCTGGTGAGCATCTTTCACCTTTTCTTTTTTTTAATCCCTTCTCATTCTTCCTATTGGAGTAGAGAATTAAGATCTGCCTTTTTCATTTGTTTTTACTTTTTTTTTTTTTTAAAGCAATCACAGACTTACGGAAAAGCTAAAAGCAGTTTTCTACCCCGTTTGTTTCCTGGTATGATTTAGGAGTATGTTGCTGACATAATGCCCCATTACCTCAGCGTATGTTTCCTACAAACAGGGACACTTCCCTACATAACCACAATTGTCTTAGTTTGGCAGGGCTGCTATGACAGATACCACAAAATAGGTTGACTGACCAGGAATTTATTGGCTTATGGTTTGGGAAGCCAGAAGTCCAAAATCAAGGTGTCAACAGGGCCATGCTTTCTTCCCAAAGTCTGAAGCATTCTGGTGCTGGCTTGCTACAATCCTTGGGGTTCCCTGGCTGGCATCGCTGCTTCTCATCACATAGCCATCTCTCTCTCTTGTGTCTGCCTTTCTGGTTTCCACTGTGCAGGACTGTAGTTTCCTTCTATGGTATTCTCTGATCTCTGGCTTCTCTTTATATGGACACCAGTAATATGGATTAAGGCTGCCCTTGATTCTATTAGACCACACCTAAATAGGATCTTAGAAGACCTATTTACAAATGAGTCCACACCTGAAATGATAATACATCTTCAAAGGGTCCTATTTACAAATGGTTCAACCCATAGAAGCACGGATTAAGATAAAGAAAGTGTCTTTTTTTGGAAGGAATATGATTCAATTTACCACAATATAAAACCTTCAGAATCTGGACATTAATATTATACATTACTACCATCCGTGCCAGTTTGAAATTGTCGTGTACCTCAGAAAAGTCATGCTCTTTAATCCTCATTCAGTATTGCTGGGTGAGATCTTTTTTATTGTTTCCATGGAGATGTGAACCACCCAACTGTGGGTGGTAACTTTTGATTAGATGATTTCCATGGAGCTGTACGTACCTCCACCTATTCAAGGTGGGGTTGCTTACTGGAGCCCTTTAATTGGGAACCGTTTTGCAAAATGCTTTAGAGCCCATGGAGTATGCACAGCCAGAGGCCTTTGGACATACAGAAAGAAAACACCCCTAGGGAAGCCTTATGAAACGAGAAGCCAGGAGAGAAAGTTAGCACATATTGCCGTGTCCTTTCCCAACTTGACAGAAGTGTCCGGAAGCCAGGGACCCCAGCAGATGCCAGCCAGGTCCGTTCTGACAGAGGTGTTCTGGCAACAGCCTTTCTTAAGTAAAGGTAACCTCTTGCTGGTTTCTTAATTTGGACATTTTCATGGCCTTAGAACTGTAACCTTGCAACTTAATAAATTCCCTTTTTAAAAGCCATTCTGTTTCTGGTATATTGCATTCCGGCAGTTAAACAAACTAAAATACCATCTAATCTCCAAACTCCATCTATGTATTATCAGTTGTCCCAGTAATGTTCTTTATAGCAAAAGGGTCCAGTTCAGAATCATGTGGGCATTTAGTTGTCTTGTCTCTTTAGTCTCCTTCAATAGCTTCTCGGTCTTTCCTTGACTTTTGTGACCTCGACACCTTTGAAGATTATAGGCCAGTTGTATGGAAGAATGCCCTCTAGTCTGGCTTTGACTGATGTTTCCTCATCATTTGATTCAGGCTATGCATCTTTGGCAGGAATATCACAGAAGTGATATTGTGTTCTCACCACATGCTGTCAGTTGTCACACAATGTTGACGTGTTCCATTACTGGTGATGTACAATTTGATCCCTTCATTCAGGTGGTGCCATTGAGATACCTCCACTGTAAAGTTACTCTTTTCCCCTTTGTACTTAATAAGTATTTTATAGGGAGGTATTTTGAAACTATGTATATATCCTGTTCCTCATCAAACTTTCATTTCTGTGTTTATTTATATCAGTATGGACTTGTTTCCTTTTGTATTCAAAAGATTTTAATCCATTGCTGTCATTATTTATTTTGATGCTCAAATTGTCCTATTTTTAGCTAGGTAAACTCTAAACCAGCCTCTGTGTCCTTTTGACATGTTCCTGTCATTTTTGTGTACTTCCTTACTTTCTGGGATAACAAGATGTTCCAGGTTTATCTGTACTTTCTAAGCTCCAGCCCTAGAATCAGTCACTTATACAAGGAGGAGTGCTGCACCCCTCCCCTGCCATCCTTACAAGTTCGCATGCTGGCCTAGAGCTTTCCAAGTTATATTCAAAAAGAATCAAGAGAAAGCCAAAGGCAAAGCTGAGTCTAATATGCTCAAATTAAGTTGCTACAAGTATGGAAAAAAGATTTCTGAGTCAACAGATCTGCAAATGATTCGGTCACTTATGCAGGCACTTACACAGGCACAAGCTGGCAAATCTAAGGAGGACATTGAATTAATTTTAGAAAATAGTTTGGTGTGGAGTGGCTTTTCAACAACTAATTGAATATGTTTCTCCTAAATATGTTCCAAGAAATCTCATGCGCCCAAACTGTGAGATAGAGGACGCCTGCAGGCAGTCTGGTAATCCTTGAAGATCTACCTATTGTGAAACCTAGGGTAATCTGGCCCATGTCGAAATCAGCACTTGAGCAGTGGGCAGCAGCAAATCCTGCAGGAGAATGTGTTGCCATATGGGAAAGCTGAGTGCGCAGTTGTCATGCTACAGCATCTTGGCAGCTATTGGAAACAAGACCGGCTTTGCTGGCTGCTAACATTGAGACACCCAAGGGATTGTTTTCAGGACCTCAACTCAGTGTCACTCAGGAACAAAGCCTCCTACGGCAAAGCCACTCCCTTCCAGAGGCCCTGACCCAGATCATTCTCTCTCAAATTTCCCATCTTAAACAGAGCTTTATGTTTTCATATATCTGGGAGATGCTCTCAGTTTAGTGATGTGTTTTAAAAATTGGGGCCAAGGAGACGATTAGTTTTGACATAGAGTCCCCTAGGAATGTCCTACAGATGGTAGTTTCTCAGTAAATAATTGGTTCTCATGTACTTTCTTTGCTATGAAATGCCTATTCATACTATTGGGTCTTTTCTATTTTTTTTCCTATTGATTTTTTTTTCTATTATTAATTTTTTTAAATACCAACAAAAATACACCAAACACAAACATTCTAATTTTGATCATTCTGTTCTACATATATAATCAGTAATTCACAATATCATCACATAGTTGCATATTCATCATCATGATCATTTCTTGGAACATTTGCATCTATTCAGAAAAAGAAATAAAAAGAAAACAGAAAAAAACATACATACCATAACCCCCACCCCTCCCCCTCACTGATCACCAGCATTTTAATCTAAATTTATTTTAACATTTGTTCCCCCTATTATTCATCTTTATTCCATATGTTTTACTCATCTGTTGATAAGGTAGATAAAAGGAGCATCAGACGCAAGGGTTTCACAATCACACAGTCACACTGTGAAAGCTATATCATTATACAATCATCTTTAAGAAACGTGGCTACTGGAACACAGCTCTACATTTTCGGGCAGTTCCCTCCAGCCTCTCCACTACATCTTGACTAACAAGGTGATATCTACTTAATGCATAAGAATAACCTCCAGGATAGCCTCTCAACTCTGTTTGGAATCTCTCAGCCATTGACACTTTGTCTCCTTTCACTCTTCCCCGTTTTGGTCAAGAAGGTTTTCTCAATCCCCTGATGCTGAGTCTCAGTTCATTCTAGGGGTTTTTTCAATCCCTTGATGCTGAGTCTCAGCTCATTCTAGGATTTCTGTCCCACGTTGCTAGGAAGATCCACACCCCTGGGCATCATGTCCCACGTAGAGAGGGGAAGGGAACTTGTTGTGTTGGCTAGAGAGAGAGGCCACATCTGAGCAACAAAAGAGGTTCTCTTAGGGGTGACTCCAAGGCCTAATTTTAAGTAGGCTTGACCTATACTTTGTGGGGTTAAGTTTCAAATGAAAAAACCCCAAGATTGGGAGCTCAGCCTATAGCTTTGGTTGTCCTCACTGCTTGTGAGAATATCATTTTTCTTATTAATTTTTAGGAGATATATATATATATATATACACAATAGTAACCTTTTGCCAGTGATATGTATTGCAAATACTTTCTTCCAGTTTCTGATTTGTCTTTTTACTTTCTTTAGAGTGTTTGTTTGTCTTTGTCTTTTAATTTTGTGTGCTTTATTTTTAATTCTTATTATGGAAAATTTTGAGCATGTATAAAAGTAGAGAGTATTACTAATGATCCCTATGAATCCATCTTCAGTTTTTTTTTTCAAATAAAAGGTCTCACATATTTATTACTGAACCAATTATTTATGCAAAAGAATAAAAATAAGGAAAACAGATTTTCTCCCAATAAAATTAAGTACAACTGCTCAGGAAGGGTGACTTTTTCAGCTTGAAGGTGCTAGTGAATGTGGTACAGCATCAACATGTGTGCCATCACGTATGACTCCTTACAGACCCAGCTTGGGTCTTCTCCAGTGTCTCCTCTTCAAGTTGTACCTATTTTATTGCCAGTTTTCATCCGAATGCATTGAGGAATGGGACGATTCTGTTTTTGTTTATTGGCCAGGAATCGCTTGATTCCAAAAGTCTTATGAGAAGAAATGTTGAAGCTAACAATCAAATGTGCACACAATAGTGGCGGACGAGGAGAAAGCCCATCTCCAGTTTTTAACCAAATTGTCACTATGTGATTTAAAGAGGTTTGATAAGAATTATTACCTTTAAAGTAATCAAATTTATTAATATTTGTCTCATCATTAGAGATTATTGGAATTTGTTCACTTTTAGATAAACATTTTGCTTTTAAATAATTTTAGATTTACAGAAAAGCTGCAAAGATATACAGAGCTTCCATATACCCCTCACCCTGCTTCAGTTTTCCCTAATGTTATCTTTTGAAAAAAAAAAAAGGATTACTAAAATATAATTCACATACCATGCAATTTACTCATTAAAAACATAATACTCAGGGTGGGCCACGGTGGCTCAGCAGGCAGAGTTCTCGCCTGCCATGCTGGAGACCTGGGTTCATTTCCTAGTGCCTGCCCATGTAAAAAAAACCCATAAAACTCAGTGGTGTTTAGTATAATCACAGGTATGTGAAACCGTAGCCACAGTCAAATTTTGAGGATTTTCATTATCTTAAAAAGTTCCCTTTAGCCATCTACCCCCTATTCTTCTATTGCTACCCCCAACCCTAATCAGTCCCATATCTACTTTCTGCCTCTATAGATTTCCCCATTCTCCACATTTCGTATGAATTCAATCAGATATTTGGTTTTCTGTGACTGCCTTCTTTCACTTAGCATAATGTTGTCAAGATTCATTCATATTTTGGCATATATCAGAACTTCATTCCTTTTTTTGGCTGAATAACAGTCTATTGTATGCATATGCCACATTTTGTTTATCCACTCATCAGCTGGTGGATATTTGGGTTGTTTCTACTTTTTGGCCATTATTATGAATATGTTGCTATGAACATTTGTGTGCAAGTTTTTGTGTGGATATATGTTTTCATTTTTCTGGGTATATACCTTGGAGTACAATTGTTGGGTCATATGGCAACTCTATTTTTAATCATTTGAGGAACTACCAGCCTTTTCCAAAGCAGCTGCAACATTTTACCAGCCGTGAATAGGGTATGAATTTCTTGGTGTCCTCATCAGTATTTGCTATTATCTGAGTGAAGTGTTATTTTATTTTGGTTTTGATTCGCATTTCCCTGGTGACTAACATTGTTGAACATTTTTCATGTGCTTATTGGCCATTTGTATATATATTCATATCCTTTAACCATTTTAAAATTGGGTTATTTGTCTTTTTACTATTAAATTGTAAGGGTTCTTTATGTATTCTGGATACAAGTCCCTTATCAGAAATATGGTTTGCGAAAGTTTTCTCCCGTTCTGTAGGTTGTCTTTTCACTTTCTTAATGGTGTCCTTTGAAGCACAAAATGTTTTAGTTTTGATGAAACCTGGTTTATCTATTTTTTCTTTTGTTGCTCGTGCTTTTGTTGGCATATCTAGTAATCTTTTTCCAAATCCAAAGTCATGAAGGTTTACATGTATATTTTCTTCTAATAGTATTATAGTTTCAGCTCTTAAATTTAGGTCTTTGAGTTAATTTTTGTATAAGGTGTTAGGTGAGGGCCCACCTTCATCCTTTGCATATAGATATCCAGTTTTCCCAGCACCCATTTTTGAAAAGATATTCCTTCCTCACCGGTTGTTTTGGTGCCCTTCTCAAAAGCAAGCTGACCATAAATGATGTGTGTTTATTTCTGGGCTTTCAATTCTATTCCATTGATCATATGTCTTTCCGTGCACCAATGCCACACTGCCTTGATTATTGTTATGATGTAGTAAGTTTTAAAATTGCGAAGTGTGAGTTCTCATACCTTGTTCTTCTTTTTCAGGATTATTTTGGCTATTCTGGATCCCTTGCAATTCCATTTGAGTTTTAGAATCAGCTTGTCAATTTATACAAAGAAGTCAGCCAGGATTGCGAAGAGGATTGCACTGAATGTGCAGATCAGTTTGGGGAGCATTTGCCACCATCTTAACAATATTAAGTCCTCTAATTCATGATCACAGGAAGTTTTTCCAATTATTTAGATCTTTAATTTCTTTCAACAATGTTTTCCATTTTCAGAGTATGAGTTTTGCCCTTCTTTTGTGAAATTTGTTCCTTAATTTTTAATTCTTTTTTGATGCTATTATAAAGGGAATTATTTTTTTTAATTTCATCTTCAGATTGTTAATTGCTAGAGTGGAAAAATACAATTGAAATTTGTATGTTAATTTTTTATCCTGCAACCTTGTTGAACAAATTTGTTAGTTCTAATAGTTTTTTGGTGGTCCCTTATGTTATCTCACATTACTGTGGTATATTTTTTAAAACTAAGATAACCAACATTAGTATATTACCATTAACTGAAATCCAAACTTTTTTGGACTTTACCGGTTGTGCTGGTTTGAAACTGTTGTATACCCTGGAAAAGCCATGTTCTTTAATCTTGATTTAATATTGTAGGGAGGGATATTATTAAGTTGTTTCCATGGAAATGTGACCCACCCAACTGTGGGTGGGAACTTTTGATTAGGTGGGTTCCATGGAGATGTGTCTCCACCCATTCAAGGTGGGTTGCTTACTGCAGCATCTCAAGAGGGAGCCATTTTAGAAAATGCTTCAGAGCTGACACTATACAGAGATGTTTGGAGATGCAGAAAGAAAATGCCCCCAGGGAAGCCATTTGAAAAGAGAAGTCAGGAGAGGATGCTACAGATGTCACCATGTGCTTTCCCAGCTGACAGAGAAACCCCGAACCTCATCTTCTCTTTCTTGAGTCAAGGTATTTTTCTCTGGATGCCTTAGTTTGGACATTTTTATGGCCTTAGAACTGTAAACTTATAACTTAATAAATTCCCTTTAGAGAAGCTGACTCGTTTTCTGTATATTGCATTTCTGGAAGCATTAGCAAATGAAAGCACCAGTTTTTCCATTGAAGTACTTTTTCTGTTCCAGGATCTAAACCCAGAACAGAAAAAGTTTTTATGTCTCTTTGGTCTCCTTTGGTTTATGACAGTTTCTTAGTCTTCCTTTGTTTTTCATGACTCTTGGAGAGTTCCTTACAGTCAGTTGATTGAGGAAGAGAAAACTCAGGTCTGGCTTACAGATGGTCCTGCATGATATGCAGATATTACCTGGAAGTGGACAGCTGCAACACTACAACCGTTTCTGGGATGTCCTTAAAGGACAGTGGTGAGGGGAAATCCTCGTAGTGGGCAGAATTTCAAGCAGTGCACTTGGTTGTTCATTTTGCTTGATAGGAGAACTGGCCAGAGGTTCATTTGTATACTGATTCATGAGCTATTGGTAATGGTTTGGCTGGATGGTCTGGGCTTGGGAGAAGCATGATTGAAAAATTGGTGACAAAGAGGTCTGGGTAAGAGGTATGTGGATAGGCCTTTCTGAGTGGGCAAAAACCATAAAGATGTTTGTGTCCCATGTGAATGCTCATGGGTGACTTCAGCAGAGGAAGGCTTTAATAATCGAGTAGATAAGATGACTAGTCCTGTGGAAACAAGTCATCTTCCTTCCTCAGTCACTCCTGCTATTTATTGCCTGGTGGGCTCATGAACAAAGTGGGCATGGTTATAGGGATGGAGGTTATGCATGGGCTCAGCAACATGGACTTCCACTCACCAAGGCTGACCTGGCTACAGCCACTGCTGAGTGCCCAATCTGCCAACAACAAAGAACCACACACAGGCCCTGGTATGGCATCATTCCCTGAGGTAATCAGCCTGCTATCTGGTGGCAGGTTGATTACATTGGACTACTTCCATTATGGAAGGGGTAGTAATTTGTTCTAACTGAAATTGACAAATACTCTGGATATGAGTTTACCTTCCCTGCACGCAAAGCTTCTGCCAAAACTACCATACGTGGACTTTTGGAATGCTTTATCCACCTTCATGTAATTCCACACAGCATTGCTTCTGATCAAGGAACCCATTTCAAAGCAAATGAAGTGTGGGAATGTCACACACTCATGGAATTGTCTGGTGTTACCATGTTCCCCATTATCCAGGAGAGCTGGGTTGATAGAATGGTGAAATGGCCTTTTGAAGACCCAACTATGGCACCAACTAGGTGGCAATACCTAGCAGGGCTGGGGCAGTGTTGTCCAGGAGGCTGTGTATGCTCTGAATCAGCATCTACTGTTTGGTACTGTTTCTCTCATAGCCAGGATTCACAGTCTAAGAATCAAGGGTTGGAAATTTCTAGTGGTCCACTAGAAAATTTTTTGTGTCCTGTCCCTGGAACCTTAAGCTCTGCTGGTCTATAGGTCTTAGTTCCAAAAAGAGGAGTGCTCCTACCAGGAGACACAACAGTGATTCCATTGAACTGGAAGTTAAGATTGTAACCTGGCCACTTTGGGCTTCTCGTGCCACTGAATCAACAGGCAAGGAATGGGATTACTGTACTGTTTGGGATGATTGATCCTGACTATCAAGGGTATATTAGGACTGCAACTACACAATGGAGGTAAGGAAGAGTTTTCCTAGAATACAGGAGGTCCCCTAGGGTGTCTCTTAGTACCACCATGCCTTATGATTAAAGTAAAAGGAAAACTGCAACAACCCAATCCAATCAGGACCACTGATGGCCCAGAAACTTCAGGTATGATGGTTTGGGTCACCCCACCTGGCAAAGAATCATAGCCAGTTGAGGAGCTTGCTGAGGGTAAAGCGAACATGGAATGTAGTGAAAGAAGGTAGTGATAAATATGAACTTTGACCACATGACCAGTTACAGAAATGAGGACTGTGATGTTATATTTCTTCCTTGATTTGCAATGAATATCTATATATTTGTACATAAAGCAAATATCTCTGTCTTCTTCTCAACTTTATCCCCTTTATCATATTGTTGTATTGTTTATGTTGTATTATTTAAGTTACAGGATGTTAAATTTAAGAGTGAATATCACCCAAGGACTTGCATTCTATTTTGGAGAGATTTAGTGCATTTCTGGTTGTATGCAGGAAGTTGAATATTGTTAGGGAAAAAAAATCTGTCTGTTACTGTTTTCTATTTAGAGATTAAGATGTGTATAGCTGCCAAGTTGATAAGGGGTGGACTGTGATGGTTTGGTTCTGGTATCAATTTGGCCAGGTATTGTTCCCCAGCTGTCTGGTCAGGGAAGCACTGGCCTGTCTATTGCTGTGAGGTCATTTCATGGACTTAAATCATGAGCACATTGGTTGCATCCACATCTGATTATATCTGCAGTCTAAGGGGAGTGTCTTCTGCAATAAGTGACATTTAATCTAATCAACCAAAGGCTTTTAAGGAGAGCTCAGAAGAGAGAATCTCTTTTCTTCTTCGGCCAGCCAGCCTCTTCTGGGGAGTTCATTGATGACCTTCTTTGGAACTGCCAGTTCATGGCCTGCTCCATAGATTTTGGACTCCTACATCCCCACAGTTGTGTGAGACACTTTTATAAATCTCATATTTATAGTTAATCTTCTTTTGGTTCTGTTTCTCTAGATAACCCTGAATAATACTATGACCTTGATAGTTTCAAGGAGTACTGATCAAGTATTATTGTAGACAGGGTCTTATTTTTAAATCTTTCCTTACTCTGAGGTTAGAAAGAAGCCACCTATATTTTCTTCTAAAAGTTAATTTTTTTCTTTTGACATTTGTGTTGGTTAAGTTCACGTGTCAACTTAGCTAGGTTATGGTGTCCAGTTGTTTGATCAAGCGAACACTGGCTTGAGTGTTACTGTGAGGATTTGTGGTGCATTGCAATCCTTAGTCTTTTTATTCAGAAGTGTCGAATATTCTTTGCTCTTCCTTAATAAATTTTAAAACAAATTCTTATTGTGGATTTTGATTGGTATTGCATTAAATCTATAGATTATTATATGAAATTTTAACATTTAGCTTAATCTTCTTACCCATAAACACATAACATCATTCCATTTAATTAGGCCTTCTTTGCTGTATTTCAATGAAGTTATACAATTTTCTATATAGAGAGTTTGATTCTCTTGTTAGACTTATTTGTGGGTTCATTTAAGTTTTTTTGTTATGGTTAAATAGTGTTTTTTTAGAAACTATGTTTTCTAATTGATATTGTTAGTGAATAGAAAGCTACTGACTTGTATATTGATCTGGTATCTATTATCTCGCTGAATTCTCCTTATTTTATCTAATAATATGTCAACTCTTTTTGGTTTTCTATGAAGACAATCATAGTATCATAAAATAATAATAGTTTTGGTTCCTCTCTTTCTACATTTATGACTTGAATTTCTTTTTCTTGTCTTTGCAGCTGGCTATACATATTGAATAAACAAGGTGATAGTGGACATCTTTGCCTTCTTTCTGATTTTAGAGAGTACAATTCTTTCTAGTTTTTAAAATCAAAGTTATACTGGCCTCAAGAAATGAATTGGACAGTAATCTTTATTCTCTATTTTCTAGAAAAGTCTTTTAAAAATTTAGATGATCTATTTCTTAAATAGGTAGATGTTCATGTGTCAATTTGGCCAGGTTCCAGTTGGTTGGTCAAGCAAACAGTGGCTTGAATGTTACATGAGGATATTTCATGGACTTAAATCATCAGTAAGTTGATTGCATCTATGACTAGTTATACCTACTATCTGCTTTAACAATGAGAGAAGTTTCATCCAGTGATTTGAAGAATTTAAAAGGAGAAGGGATGATTTCAGCAGGAGAAGGAAGAATTTCCATCTCTACTTCAGCCAGCCAGCTTTTACTGGGGAATTCATTGAAAACCTTTGTTGGAATTCCCACCTTGCAGCCTGCCCTGTGGAATTTGGACTTTCCCATCCTCAGAGTCCCATGAGACAATTCCTATAAAAAAGATCTCATAACATTTACATTATGCACATTGATCTCCTGCAGGTTCTGTTTCTCTAATGAACCCTGGTTAATTTGATAGTCTTGCCTGTAAAACTGACTGCCCTTGAAGTTTTCTTTGTGGGGAAAGAGGACATTTCTGACATCCGTTTTACTGTTTTGTTTTGTTTTTTTACTAGTTTTATAAATGAAAATCTCTTTATGACATTCATTTTGCTAATTAGCAAAACCTTTCCTATTAATCAAGATATTTGTGATGGATCCTTTATAGTAGTCACTTCTGCTTTGAGGCGATGAAGTTAAAGGCTAGCTGACTACTCTTGAAAGAGGAAAGTTTTTTGTTTGTTTGTTTGTTTTTTATTAAATTTGCATATGGGCAGGAGGCACCAGGGATCGAACTCCAGACCTCCAGCACGGCAGGTCGGAGCTCTGCCTGCTGAGCCACGGCAGCCGCCCCAAGAGGAAAGTTCTTGATTAAAGAAACTGATTTTTTCTTATGTGTTGCTTAACCTGACACATAACACACACATATACAGACACATCTCATACATTTGTATCATACTGTCCATGCCAAAGCACGTTAAAGAAAATTACAGAATTTTAAACTAAATTTATTCTCTGTGTATGTAGATTTAAAAAACTCTATCTTGTGATCCCGGGTTGACTTCTTTTTTTCCCCTAATTTCTAAAATTTTTTTATATTAATAAAATTTTATTTTCTGTTTTACTATCCCTTGTATATTATTAGTAATAAGGTATGTTATGACATAATATTATCTAAGGAAAATGTTCAGGATATAGCTTTTATTGTGAAATAAAAACAATTATGTTTGGGAGGTGCGACAGTGGCCCAGTGGCAGAATTCTTGCCTGCCATGCCAGAGACCTGAGTTCGATTCCTGATGCCTGCCCATGCCAAAAAAAACCAGAAAAACAAAAAACAAAACAACCCAAAAAAATCAATTATGTTCATTGTGAAAAAACAGTTGTGAATATTCCAGCATTTAGGTAAAAATTTGAGAAGGATATGAACCCATTTTACAACTGGCTTTTCTAGGAAATGAAACATGTTACTTTTTTTTTCATTTGATTTTTGTTTATTTCCTGATATAACAGAGTTATGTGTATTAATTATTTGGATAACTTTCTGGCCTTTCTCTTTTCTTCATTTCTCAAAGAAACCCTTCTGGTCATGGCATTATCTTTTATTGACTTGCTGGACTCTTTCTTATATTTTGGTTTGACTTCCCATTTATACTCATAAATGTAATTGACATGTATCTTTCCTCCTTCTCTTAGTGGCTTTCTGTCTGAAAAATCATTCTGATTGGAAGAAAAGACAGTTTTTTGCAAAAAAATTTTTAAAAATGAATATTAAAAAAATATTTTTCTTGTAAACAACAAACAAACATAGACATTCTTGACATACAAACATTCTTGGCATGGTTACAATCATTGCTCACAATATCATCACATAGTTGGATATTCATCGCCATGATCATTTTTTTTAATATTTCCATCTCTCCAGCAAAAGAAATAGAAAAAAGAAAAACTCATATAGCCATACCCCTTACCGCTCCCTCTCATTGACCACTAGTATTTCAATGTACTCAATTTAAAAAATGAACATTTTAAACAAAACTGAGAGAAAATAAATTTAAAACACATATATCCAGCACCCTGATTAACATTTGTCATTTGTACATATTTCTTCCCCTTCTTTTTTTTTTTTTTGATGTTAAACATTTTAAGCTAAAATTCACTTGATTGGGTTGGTTTATGTGCGTAGCTCTAAATTTATAGGCATATTTGTCTAAATAGCTACAGTATGATTATCCAGGTTGACTTATTTTGACATGAAGTTAACTTCTAATCATTTGCATTCTGACTTGCTGAAACATGAATACCTGGAAAGAAAAGCTCTCTGTGAAGCAGAGATTAGCTCTAAGAGAAAGAGGAAGAATGACAGGAGTCTCTAGCAAGCCTGAGCAGGTTTCTTAGATCCTCCTTAAGATTCAGTCCATGAAGAGTGGATTGAACTCTTCATCCCAAAGATAAGATCAACTTATTGGAGGAAATGTCAAAAATTTAAGAAATCAGAATAAATCCCTGATTCACCCTTTTTGTCCTTCATGCAGCAGTTATAGAACATCTTGTGCAAGGTACTGTGATAGAAGCTGGAAAATAAATATGGAACAGTTCTTGCCCTCAAGTAACTCACAGCATAATAGGAATGACTAGATAACTAAATATGCACAGGGTGTTGTGGGAAGTGGAAGTGAGCTGGGGGATTTGATGCTCCAAAGAAAGAGCTAAGCCTGGAGAGGATCTATAGTACAAACTCAAGATTTTTACTTCAGTAAAGAATAAATGATGACTTCTACTTCCACAAACTTCTGAGCTGAATTCCCTAATACCTCAATCCTTTTGTTGAAGCCAACAAAAATTTGATAACATGGAAAAACCTTAAAAGTATCAAAGAACTAAAAAGATAGTGGAGAGCAATAAGGACAAGACCTGGGACAAGACAGAAATCCAGAGGATTACATTTAACCTTTGGGATTGGTTTTGCTAGGAGACATTTACTAGTCTGGAGGAGGTGACTGTGTGGATGAGCACAGACTGATGGCCTTCTAGCGCAAGGCAGATGAAAGATAGACTCCAGGGTCTGCAGTGGGAAAGGGCCTTTTTAACACCCTGTGCTTAGGACTAGGACCTTGAAGGGCTGCTACCTTAGGAGCAAATAAAAGCCTTAAGTAACCATCACATGAGCTGCTGCCTAGTTTCAAGTCATCTGGGTTGTCTAGAGAATCTCAGCCATTGATGCTATCGTAAGGTAATTCTGTGTTGTAAGTGTACCTTAGATTCTGACTGAAACTTAAGAAAATAGTCTCTGGAGGAAAACAGCATCATGCTTGTTCTCAAAATATTTTTAAAAATAATTTTAAAACTATGATGATTGTTCTAATTTGCTAGCTGCCAGGATATGATATACCAGAAACAGAACAGCTCTAAAAAGGGGGAATTCATTAAGTTGCAAGTTTACAGTTCCAAGGCCATGAAAATGTCCCAATTAAAGCAAGTCTATAAAAATGTCCAAATAAGGCACCAACAAGAGGTTACCTTCACTCAAGAAAGGCCAATGAAGTTCAAGGTTTCTCTCTCAACTGGAAAGGTACATGCGAACATGGTGACATCTGCTAACTTTCTTTCCAGGCTTGTTGTTTCATGAAACTCCCCTGGGGGCATATTCCTTCTTCATCTCCAAACAACACTGGCTGAATGGGCTCTGCTGATTCTAGTGACTCTACTGCTCTCTCCAAAATGTTTCTTCTTTTAAAAGATTACAGTAAGGGCCATGGTGGCTCAGCAGGTAAGAATGCTTGCCTACCATGCCCGAGGACCAGGGTTCAATTCCCGGTGCCTGCCCATGTTAAAAAAAAAAAAAAAGATTACAGTAAAATTAATCAAGACCTGCCTGGAATGGGTGGAGCCACATCACCATGTAATCAGAAGTTAATACCCACAATTGGGCGAGTCACAGCTCTGTAGAGATAATCTAATCAAGTTTCCAACCTACAGTACTGAATAGGGATTAAAAGAAAGGCTGCTTCCAAAGATGGATCAGAATTACCCTAGCTTTCCTAAGGTAGATAATCCTTTCCAACTGGTGCATTCCACCCCCTGGACCCTAAAAAGGACATGTTTTTCCCATATACAAAAGACATTCACTCTATCACAATATCACAAAAGCCTTAAACCATTTCAATAACAATACAAAGACAATAGAAGGTTAAAACCAGTAAAGTCTCATCAAAGTCTGTTATAGGCATGGTCTGTTCTAAGGCAAAATTTTTCTCTGCCTCTGGACCTGTAAAACTCAGGACAAGTTATTTGCTGCCAACATACAAAGAAGGGACAAACATAGAGTACATATTCTCATTTCCTCAGGGAGAAATTGAACACAGGGGTCACTGGACCCAAGCAGTTTCAAAAACATGCAGGATGAAGTCTGTTAGATTTCAAAGTCAGAATGCAACCTTGGGGGACATTAGGGATACCATCTTTTTCTTGGCTTCATCTTCTCCAAGCATGGGGGCTGCATCCAGGCTCTCTGCCATGTCTGGGGCACACTCTCAACCCCTCCATGTAGTGGCAGCCAGGCTCTCCCCAATCCCCAAGGAATGTGCTCCATCCTCTCCGAGGCCTGAGGCAGTACAACTCTTCTACTCCAAGTAGGTGTGTGCTGGTTTGAGGGGATGTATGTGCCCTAGAAAAGCCATGTTTTAATCTAGATCCCATTTCATAAAGGTAGAATGGTCCCTATTCAATACTAAATGTTTGAAACTGTAATCAGATCATCTCCCTGGATGATGTGATTTAGTCAAGAGTGGTCGTTAAGCTAGATTAGGTGAGGACATGTCTCCACCCATTTGGGTGGGTCTTGATAAGTTTCTGGAGTCCTATAAAAGAAGAAACATTTTGGAGAATGAGAGAGATTCACAGAGAGCAGAGAATACTGCAGCACCAAAAAGCAGAGAGTCTGTGAGTCGGCAACCTTTGGATATGAAGAAGGAAAATGCCTCCCGGGGAACTTCATGAAACTGGAAGCCAGGAGAGAAAGCTGGCAGATGACGCCGTGTCCACCATGTGCCCTTCCGGCTGAGAGAGAAACCCTGACTGTGTTCACCATGTGCCTTCTCACTTCAAAGAGAAACCCTGAACTTCAACAGTCTTCTTGAACCAAGGTATCTTTACCTGGATGCCTTAGATAGACTTGTTTTAATTGGGACATTTTCTCAGCCTTAGAACTGTTAACTAGCAACTTATTAAATTCCCCCCTTTAAAAGCCATTCTGTTTCTGGTATATTGCATTCCAGCAGCTAGCAAACTAAACAAGGTGGAAGGCTCACACTCTGCCTTCCAGGCAAACTCACCCTGTCCATTTGCTTGGGTGGGTCCACTCTCTTGGTCTGAGGTCTCTTGACTTCAGACTTTAGATTTCATAGTTCTGCCTCTGAAGTTATTTTACCTTTATTTTGTCCTTTTTCTGAGTCCCCTAGTTGAGACTGGCAACTTATAAAATTTCGTTTATAAGGTCCCACAGCACTCTCGTTGGCTTTCTATTTAGTAAGCCTGGATTATACCCACCAGACAGGACTTTCCACAAATCCTTCCTGGATAACTCCATCTCCAATCCTGGCTTTTTCTGAAATGGCTGACTGGTTCCAGATTTGGTTAAATCTTCATGTGGGGCACTAGTCTCTGGGGTCACCCTCCCTGGAAGCCCAGAGTTTTCTAGAACATCAGCTTCTGGTTTCTTTGTACCCAAGAGTTCAGTTCTTAGCTTACCTCTTTCCTGTTGCATTCCTCTATAAGCTTCAGGGAGAAACCAGTCTGCACTTTCCACATTAATTTGGAAATCTCTTCTGCTAAATATCCAAGTTCATGGCTTAAACTCTGCCTTCCAGCCAAAGCCATTCATTATTTTTGCCAGATTATCTACAATTTTAAAACAAGGATTGCCTTCCTTCCAGTTTGCAATAACACATGCCTCATTTCTGTCTAGGACCTCGACAGAGGTATCTTTAGACTCCACATTTCTACCGCAGTCTCTTCAAAGCATTCTAGGCCTTCTCTATCAAGCTTCTCACAGCTCTTCCAATATCTTCCCCTTATCCATTTAAAAATCTGTTCAACATGTTTGGTATTTGCAAACCACAGCAGCACCCCACTTTTCCAGTACTAGAATCTGTTCTAGTTTACAAGCTGCTGGAATGCAATATACCAGAAATGGGATGGCTTTTAAAAAGGGGAATTTAATAAGTTGCTAGTTTACAGTTCTAAGACTGTGAAAATGTCCAATTAAAGCAAGGCTATAGAAATGTCCAATCTAAGGCATCCAGGGAAAGATACCTTGGTTCAAGAAGGCCATTGACATTCAAGGTTTCTCTCTCAACTGGAAGGGCACATGGCAAACACAGTCAGGGTTTCTCTTTCAGCTGGAAGGGCACATGGTGGACACAGTGTCATCTGCTAACTTTCTCTCCTGGCTTCCGGTTTCATGAAGCTAGCAACATCTGCTAGCTTGCTCTCCAGGTTTCTTGTTTCATGAAGCTTCCCCAGAGGCATTTTCCTTCTTCATGTCCTATGATCTCTGGCTGCACAGGCTCTCCTGGTTCTCATGGCTCTCTCATGGCTCCAAGGGTCTCTCCAAAATGTTTCCTCTTTTAAAAGATTCCAGTAAACTAATCAAGACCCACCTGGAATAGGTGAAGTCACATCTTCTAATGAAAGGTTAATTCCCACAAATGGGTGTATCATATATTCGTGGAGATAATCTAATCAAGTTTCCAACCTACAGTGCTGAATGGAGATTAAGAGAAATAGCTGCCTCCACATGATGGATTAGGATGAAAACATGACTTTTCTCAGGTATGTAATCCTTTCAAATCATCACAATGATCAACACAAAATCAAATATAATTCACCATATGAGGGGAAATCCAAATTAATGAGAATTAGCACAAACAGACAACAGGAATAGACTCACAGATATGCCAGATCATGATGTGCCATGTACTTAGCAGAGCACACTACAATCAGGAAGCAAAATTCTTTTCCAGAAGTATCTCTTTAGCACCTTCAATGAAAGCTTCAATGCCAGTAGATACAGGAAAAAATATTTAAGAGTCAAGATCCATTTTCCCAGAGCAGTCTAAAAGGATGAATTTGGAGCTGAGAGGCAATATCAGCACAAGAAACAACAAGAAATAATAGTATTGAAAAATAAAATGTCCAAAATTAAGAATTCAATTGATGGTATAACAGTAGATTAGACACAATTAAAGAGAGAATTAGAGATCTAGAAGATAGATCAGAAGGATGTAATATACAGAGAAGAGGATAAGAGACATTTATGATTGAGCTAGAAGGTTCTAAATCTGCACTAATATGGTAACCACTAGCTACATGTAGCTACTTCAATTTAAATTAAATACACTAGTGTTGGTTTAAAAGGATTTATGTATCCTAGAAAAGCCATGTTTTAATCTTAATCAATTTTGTGGGAGCAACTATTTCTTCTAATCCCTATTCAGTACTATAGGTTGGAAACTTCATTACAATATCTCTAAGGAAATGTGACTCATTCAATTGTGGGTATTAACTTTTGAATAGAGGGAGATGTGACTCCACCCATTCCAAATGGGTCTTGATTACTTTACAGGAATCTTTTAAAAGAGGAAGCATTTTGGAGAAAGCTTGATAATGGCAAGAGTAGCAGAGACACAAGAACCACAGAGTTCACCTGCCAGTGACCTTTGGAGATGAAGGAGAATGGTCCTGGGGGAGTTTCATGAAGCAAGAGGCTTGCAGAGGAAGCTAGAAGACATCACCATGTTTGCAATGTGACTTTCCCATTGAAAGAAAAACCCTGAACTTTATCGGCCTTTCTTGAGTGAAGGTAATCTCTTATTGGTGCCTTAATTTGGACATTTTTATAGATTTGCTTTAATTGGGACATTTTCTTAGCCTTAGAACTGTAAACTAGCAACTTACTAAATCAACCCCTTCTAAAAGCCATTCTGTTTCTGGTATATTGCATTCTGGCTGCTAGCAAACTAGAACAACAATCTAAAAATTTACTTCCTTAATCTTACTAGCCATATTTCAGACATTCAATAGCCACAACAAAGTATAGAACACAAATGCTCAATAGCCACAGCACTGATTCAAAGCATTTCCATCATTATATCAGGTTCTGTTAGACAGTGCTGGTCAAAATATTTGGTTAATTGCATTTTCATAAATAAGGGGGAAAATGGAGACAGAAGCAATATTTGAAGAGCTACTAGTGAGCAGTTTCCAAAACTAACAAAAGATATCAGGCCACAGTTTCAGAACACCAACAAATTCCAAATAGGCAAAGTAAAAGAAGAAATCTATATTAAGACCTAGTGTTTTCTTCTTCAGAAGAAAACAAAGACTTAATGGCAAAGAATTTAAAGGTTTCTCTCTGATGTCAGAAACAAGACAATTTCTTTTTAACATTGTACTGAAGGTCTTGGCCAGTAGAGTAAATCAAGAAAAGGAAATAAGAGGCATAAGAATTGGAAAGGAAGAAACAAAGTGTATTATTTGAAAACAGTTTTTTATGTCCTTAGGAAATCTTAGAGAAATTACAGATAAGTTGTTAGTATTAATAAATTACCAAATACAAAGTCAGTATGCTTTCTGCCACAAACATTTGAAAAATAAATTTTAAAAAGATACCATTTACAATGACATAAAAACATAAACTTCCTAAAAACATATTTGATAAGATCTGTCAGGAAACTATAAAATATTAAGATAAACTAAAGAGACCTCAACAAATGCAAGGATATACTATGTTTATGAATTAAAAACTCAATATTGTCAAGATACTAGCTCTCCACACATTGATAAATAAATTTTATTCCTTCTCAACAGATTTCTTTTTAACTATCCAACTTTTAAATTTATATGCAAATACAAAGGGCCAACAATAATCAAGACTCTCTCTTTGAGAAAAGCAAGGTGGGAAGGATTGCTCTACCAAACATCAAGACCTTTTATAAAATTATGCAAGAAGATGAGCCTTGGCTGAATAGGTGATGTCTATTTAATGCATAGGAGTGACCTCCAGGATGGCCTCTCAACTCTGTTAGGAGTCTCTCAGCCATTGACACTTTATTTTGTCTTGTTTCTCTCTTCCCCCTTCCAGCCGAGAGGGTTTTCTCGGTCCCTTGGTGCTGGGTCCCAGATCATTCTGGGATTTCTGTCCCACGTTGCCAGGGGGGTCTTCACCCCTGGGAGTCATGTCCCACATGGAAAGGGGGAGGGCAGTGAGTTTGTTTGTCATGTTGGCCGAGAGAGAGGGGCCACATCTGGGCAGCAGGGAGGTTCTCTTGGGGGTGACTCTTAGGCCTATTTTTGGGTGAGCTTGGCCTGTCCTTTGTGGGGTTGAGTTTTGTGTGGGCGGGCCCCAGGACTGGGGGCTCAGCCTGTTGCTTTGGTTGTCCCCACTGCTTGTGGGAGTTTCGGGAGTTCTCCACTTGGGGAGGTTGAGTTTTCCCCCTTTCTTGCCGTTCCCCCAGGGGGACTTTGCAGGTACTTTTTTGTTCACTGTTCGGGTCCTTCTGGGGTTTGTCAGGGCATCAGTATGGACAGACCTACGTGGTCTTGTGCCCTGTTCGGAGTTCCATGTACTTGTGTTCAGTTGGGCTGTCCACATGGGTTGTATTAGGAGGTGCACTGGTCAAAGTGTGGATTTTGTGCCAAGTATACATTTTTGCTTTGGTCTCACACATAGGTTGGGGTTTTGGAATGTTAATTACCACCTATTGAAATGTCTACATGTTTTTTACACATTAAAATGATAATTGGATATATTGGTGTTAAGTAGTAAAATAAAATTTTACCTGTTTTTACCTTTTCAGTGTGACTACTAGAGAAGTTAAAATATGTGTGGCTTGCATTATATTTCCATTAGACACTGCTACCTTAAGACATTAAAGCCTTGATAAAATAATTTTTAAAAATTATGCAACAAGAGACAATCAGATCAGTAGAATAGAATAGGGAGCCAAGAAACAGACCCTTGTATACATGGACATTCATTTTTGGCCAGGGTGACACAGCAAAGCAGTAGGAAAAAGATGTACTTTTCACTAAATGGTACTTGGACAACTGGACATTTATAAGGAAAAAATGAAACTTGAACCACACATCACACTATGCATAAAAGTCAATCCCAGATAGGTTGTAGACCTAAATGTGAAAGGGAAAACAATAAAAATTTTAGAAGATAATATAAAAGAATATCTTCATGACTTTGTGTTAACATTAAATTTTTTAAAAGATTGATACATTAACCTAAATTAAAGTTAAAAACTTCTGTTCATGAAAACATGCTATGAAGAAAACAAAAAAGACCAGCCGTGGTCTGAGAAAAGATATTTGCAACACACATAACTGGCAAAGGAGCTTCAATCTAGAGTGTACAAAAAAAAATGCCATAAATCAATAAAAGTCATATAACCCAATTGAAAATAAGCAAGAGATAGAACAGATATTTTATAAAAGGGGAAATCCAGAGGGCCAATAAACATATGAAATAATGCTCAACCTCATTAGTAATTAGGGAAATGAAAATTATAATGAAATACCATTTCTCACTCACCAGAATGACTAACAATTTATAAACTGATATTTTAAGTGTTGGCTGAAATGTGAAGCAACTAAAAATGCTGTTGATTACTGTAAATTGAAACAATCACTTTGGAAAACTGTGGTACTGTCTTCTAAAGTTGAAAGTATACATGTGACCCAACAATTCTACTCCTAGATAATGCTCTCCAATATATATATATATTTATTCATATATATTTATATTTATATTTATATGAATTAAAAGAGATGTATAGAAATGAACTAACAACATTATTTGAAATTGCCCCAAACTGAAAACTCCGAGGCCCATCAACAATAAAATGGATTAATGTTGGTATGGTCATATATGAAATGCAATGAAAAGTGTAGTCATTGGAAGCAAGGAAGACAAATCTCAACTATACAAAGCAACATGGGTGATTGGGCTCAAGTAATAACCAAAGTAACATGGAGGCACCTCTTTGAGCTAGAGTAAAGGGAACACACTTGTGCTGGTTTGAAAGGATTATGTAACCTAGAAAAGCCATGTTTTAATCCTAATTCCATCTCATGGAGCCAGCTGTTTTTTTTTTTATCCGTATTCAGTACTATAGGTTGGAAACTTGATTGGGTCATCTCCATGGAGATGTGACTCATCTAATTGTGGATACTAACCTTTCATTAGAGGGAGATGTGACTGCACCCATTCCTGGTTGGTCTTGATTAGTTTACTGGAATCCTTTATGGAAGGAAACATTTTGGAGAGAGCCTCTGGGCCATGACAGATCTACAAGAATCACGAAAGCCCACACAGCCAGAGACCTTTGGAGATGAGGAAGGAAAATGCCACATGTTCACCATGCGACTTTCCAGTTGAGAGAGGGCCCCTGTACTTCATCAGCCTTTCCTGCGTGAAGGTAACCTCTTGGTGCCTTAATTTGGACATTTTTATAGACTTGCTTTAATTGGGACATTTTCACAGCCTTAGAACTGTAAACTTGCAACTTAATAAACTCTCCCTTTTAAAAGACATTCTATTTCTGGTATATCACAATTCCAGCTGCTAGCAAACTAGAACACTACCAAACAGAGAAATGCTTAGATGGAAACACCCTCAGTTTCCAGCCCTCAAATCTGCAATCCTATCTGCTTCTGCATCCTCAATCCTCCTCTTTCTTACATACAAATAAAGATGTTCCTTTATCTATCTATCTCATACCCAGAATTCATTTGTTATTCCTTCTTATTTCTGTATCTTCAACTCCCTCTCTCAATTGGAGCCCCCTTTTCCCACCGTTCCTTATTGCAGGAATTATTTGCTTAATGTGTGTGTCCCCACTAATATGTCAGCTGTCTGAGGACAGGTATCTTATGTGATTGAACTGTCCCTACGTGATCAGGATTCACACTGGGCCTGATGCTCAGTGACTGCATTTGCCTGGCTGATGAATGGTGCCAGCTTCACCTTAATGGCAATATGACATTTTAGCAATTATCTTTTTCTAGGTTTCCATTTTGTCACCCATAAAATGAGCTCTAAGCCAGAATTCTGTGATTCTTCTGATAGAGTGGGAAAGGCCCCAGTAATATACAACCCAGAGTGCTAGAGAGAAGATGAAGAGAGACATTGTCTCCCCACACTATACCCTCCACCCTCTTTTTCAAAGGTAGTACTGAAAATACCTGGAACAGAAAGGCAAAGATGAAGCAAGCTAAAATTAACTGAGGGCCTACTATGTGCCAAGGTCTGTGATAGCTTCCTGTATTTTGTTTACACTTATGAAAGAGCCGATTCTCTTAAACTGTGTTTCCTTTTATGTTTACCTTTTAAAAATTGTGTTAACATACATACAGCATAAAACTTGCTATTTTAACTATTCCCACGTACACAATTCAGTGGTGCCAATCACATCCATGGTGCTGTGCTACAAGCAAGACCATCTGTGCCAATTTGAAGCTGTTATGTACCCCAGAAAAGCCATGTCCTTTTCCTGATCCAATCTTGTGGGGGCAGTCATGTTTCTTTTACTCCTGATTCAACAGCGTGAGTTGGGAACTTTGATTGGGTTACATTTGTGGAGATGTGGCATGCCCAGTTGTGACTGTGGCATTCTGGTTGGATTACTTCCATAGAGATGTGACATGCCCAATTGTTGGTGTGGCCTTTGATTAGATGAAGATGTGACTCCATCCATTCCAGGTGGGTCTTGATTAGATTACTGGAGTCCTTTAAAAGGGGAAACATTTTGGAGAAACATAGATGTAGATGCTTAGAGAGCCAGCAGAGCCAACATGAGACCCAGACATTTGGAAATGCAGAGCCTAGCAGACGTCATCATGTGAATTCCCATGAGATGCTAAGCAAGTCAGAACCTGGAGAGAGCCAAGGGAAGCCAGAAATGAAAGCCAGCTGTGGAGAAACCAAGTGAGAAACCCCTTCAGGTAACAGAGGCAATGGAGCCTGGGAGCAAGGGACAAGCAGATGCCAGTCATGTGCCTTCCCAGCTGACAGAGATGTTCTGGATGGTGTCAACCTTTCTTGAGTGAAGGTAACCTCTTGCTGGTGCCTGATTTGGACATATTCACAGCCTTAGAACTACAAACTTAGAACCTAATACATTCTCTTTTTAAAAGCAGTTCCATTTCAGGTATATTGCATTCTGAGAGTTTTAACAAACTAAAAAGCACCATCCATTACGATTACCAAAAATTTTTCATCAAAAACAGAATCTCTGTACTCATTAAGCAATAACTCCCCTTTCCCCCAGCCCCTGGTAATCTCTGGTCTATTTTCTGTCTCAAACAGTTTAATTATTCTAGATTTCATGTTAGTGGAATCATACAATATTTATCCTTTCCTGTCTGGCTTCTCTCATTTAGCATAATATCTTCAAGTTTCATCCATCTTGTAATGTGTATCAGAACTTCATTCCTTTTTATGACTGAATTATATACCATTATGTGTACATGCCACATTTATCCATTCATCAGTTGATGGATGCATGGGTTGTTTCCACCTTTTGGTTATTGTGAATGATGCTTCTATAAAGATTGGAGGACAAGTATATGTGTAAGTCCTGCTTTCAGTTCTTGTGAGTATATATATTTTTTTCTTGTATTTTCAACACCACAACCCTTTGAGGGTAGATATCATTATCTTTTAGTTACAGATGAGTTAAGTGAAGCTTAGAAAAATTGCACAAGATCACCAGAATGTGGCAGAGCTGAAAACTGATTGACTATAGAGTTCTGCTCCCTCCATTATGTCCTGTTGCCTCCCCAGATCTGGTCAGAAGGTCTAGGACACACAGAAAGAGCATCAACCTTGACAAGAGGCCTCTATCCTTAGTTTGAAACTGATCTCTCCTTCCTATAGACTGTAAAATTTTGAACAGGTTAATTGACTTCTTTGAGCCTCAGGTTCCTCACCTGTAAATTCGGCCAATGGGTAGTATCTCCCCCAACATGGCTGGTATTACTAACATGATTTGTGGAGGCATGATTCAGGGACAGGTATCACAGTGCTAGAAGTTCAAGTGTGTCTCAGCCTCCGTCTTTTCCCTGTTCTTCAAATTGGAGAAGAGGCAGAATATTGGATAACTGAGAGGCAGCTGGTTTCTGTGGGAGGGCTTACCTTGTCTGTACTGGACACTCTGGGAAAGGATAAGATATCCCATGGATATGTAGTGGCACTTCCCAACCCCTAAGTCCCACCATTTAAACACATGTTGCATTAGCTTCAGGACATTGCTTCAGTGTATTGGACACTAAAAAATCCCTCTCCTTTTCACCCTTGGTGCCCCAAGGGCATTTCTACCTTAGGCAATAACTGAGAGTTCTTGCTCTTCAAGTTGTACCTTAGGCAATACCTGTCTTGTCTCTTGCTTGGATACCATGCTTCAGAAGAGGTTGAGACTTGCAAAGATCTTTGTCTCCTTTTCTCTGATCCTTCTGCCTTTAAACTGTAATCTCTTTTGTTAACATAGCCTCCTACCAGTCTTCTTCCCTCTAATCTCTTAACACTCTTCTCCCAGCCTTTCTACATCAAAATCCTACTCATTTTTCATAGCTCAACAACAATGTCATCTGCTCTGATCTTTTTGGTCTGAGTTAAAATCTCTTCAGTGGAAATCATACAATGCCTTTCCCCCATTTTTGTTATGGCATTTGTATTATAGTTCTATGGAGTTTCCTCAAATTTGATTTTAAATTCTGTAAGTGCATTTGTATCTGTCACCTCCAATACCTGGGCATCACTAAATGCTTGAATGAGTGAATGAATGAATAAAGAAAGAGTCAATACTTCTGTGGTGGTCTTAATTCCTCTCCTTCACTGCTGAGCATTTTGAAACCAGTGTGAAGCATCTCTTCCTGACCTTTCCTCCCTTCTCTCAATTTCTCTATAATTCTATTCCTTCCCTTTCCTTTTTTTCTTCTTAATGTCCAAAGCACCACCTGCAGTTAGGAACAAGCCAAGGTTCCTGTGGAAATAGTAAAAGTAACATATGTGGATAATTCCAAAGTTCTCTGATTGGTCTATAGTTCTCTAGACCTCCAAAGATGGAGTAACTGGAACCTCCTTTAGACCTCCTGTCTAGAATGCATTTACTCTTAGGAATGAGATTCCCAAAACTGCTCACTCCTGTATTTTAGAGAAAATCTTCTGGAAGTTTCTCTTTTCTCCTAATTGTCTTTCTCTGATCTAATGGCATGATATGAGAGAACAAAGGTATTTGTTGGTTTTTGAGGACCTCCACATAATGCGGTTGTGATAGTTTGAAGCTGTTATATAGCAAAGAAAAGACCATATTCTGTTAATCCATTCTTTTGGGTATAGACCTATTGTGGGTAAGACCTCTTGGTGAGGTTGTTTCAACTGAGATGTGACCCACCCAATACAAAGTGGGTCTTAATTCTTTACTGGAGTCCTTTATGAGAGGATAAAAGGCAGAAACACACCCCCCACACACACACACACACGACCAGAGAAATGTCCCAGAAATGTTTAGAGAGGACCCACAGATGCTCAGAGAGAAAGCCACTGGAAGCAGAATCTGAAGGCAAGGAAACCTGGGAGAGAAGGACCAGCAGATGCCAAACATGTGCCTTCCCATGTGACAGAGGAACTGGATGCCACCAGCCTTTCTTCAGAGAAGGTATCTTCCTCTTGATGCCTTACTTTGGACATTTCATGGCCTTAGAACTGCGATTTGTAAACTAATAAATTCCCATTGTAAAAGCCAACCCATTTCTGGTATATTGTATTCCAGCAGTGGTACCAGAACATTAGGCCTTACTCTGGCCAGAAATATCCATCCTCAGGGCACTTCCTCACAGCAGCTGTTTTCTCCTTCTTTCACTCCTACCTTCCACATCAGTTTTGAAAGAGAAATGCCCAGCTAGAAAGAGCCACTTTGGGGCTAAGTTTTGGGAGCTTCTTGTTAGTGATGACTTGATTGTAGTCACTGCAGGACCCTACAAGTTGTGAAAGTTGACAGAAAGGGCTCAGGGAAGGTAAGAGAGAAGACATTGTTCTGATTCCAGGAAGGGTTGGTAGAGGTATCTAAAGACCTCAGAGCATTTTGTGAAACACTCTGGATTCCCTAAACCATGGAGTTGGATTCTGACTCCAAGTACCTCCCAAAAGACCCTGTTCCCTAGTCCTACACTATTCAGAGTACCAATATCAGTGAGTCTCTGCTTCTTGACAGAAGTCATCACATTCCTGAGAAACTGTAGCACTCAATGGGAGCCTAAAATCAGGACATAAGCCTCTGTTCTAGGCCCCAAGTTCATGGCCTATTAAAGTGTATTCTTGTTTTCTTGCCTTCAAGGACTTCTCACAGATTTAACTCTAGTTACCCAACTGAAAACTGTACCTACCTGATTCTCCTTTATTTCATAAACTTGGGGCCCCTATGGTAGATTGAATTGTGTACCCTAATGAAGAATGGGTTCTTAATATTAAATTTGCATTCCTGCGGTTATGGACTCATATGCAAATAGGACACTTTGAAGATGTTATTTGTAGTTAGGATGTGATCCAACTGGAGGCCTTATAAAGAGAAGAAATCAGAAGCCAGAGAAGAGGGAAACACTTGAGGTGCTAGAAGCTGGAAATCAGAGGAAATTAGAAGAGCAGACATGAGGAGAAAGAGATCATCATGTGACAGAGGCAGAGATGCAAACCCAGGAATCTCAAGGATTGTGGTAAGCCAGCACCAGAATGCTACCATCTTTAGGAAGAAAGTGTGGCCTTGCTAATGCCTTAACTTTAAGCTTCTAACCTCTGAAATTTATAAATTCTTGTAGCTTACGCCAACTCATGACAAACTAAGTTAGCTATGTACATTATTTCTCCAGTTAATTCTCATTTCAATTTAACAAATATTCCTAGAGCTTCTAAGAGAGTTGTGGTCTCTGCCTTCAAGGAGCTTTTACTTTTGTAGTAAAAAATTAAAATGCAGAATGTAGTGTTTCAGGATATAGAGAAGCAATATGCTGTTGGAACCCTGAGGATGGAATTAGTTCTAATAAGTAGAGGGAAGATGGGCAGGCCAGGGAAGGCTACTTAGAGGAGGTAGCATTGAAATGGGCCTTGAAGGGTAGGTGGTTCTTCAGGGAGCCCAGAGATGTGGAGAAGGCCATGAGGCAAAGGCAGGGTAGGAACCTGGGGAACCACTGGCATTATGGTTTGGCTCAAGTACAAGTTGAGTGAGAGAGAGAGAGCATAGGGTTAGAAAGGAAAATTGAAGCAATGTCATTAAAGGTCTTTATGCCAGGCTAAGAAGTTTGAACATTTGTAGATAAAGGGGAATGGGTAAAGAATTTTGAGTCAATAAATGCCCAAGCTTCAAATCTGTAAGCTGTTTTTGGCACCCAATCAGATTCCAAATCTATGTTTTTAATGTCTTTAGAATCAACCCAATTCTTTCCGTCCTTAAGCTCACCAACAGTCTGTTCCTGGAAGTCTTCCAGACTCCATACTCCCTTGCTACAGTGGCTTCCAATGTATTTCCCCCCACTAGCCAGTCTGGTCTTTCTAAAAGTTCAATTCCAATCATGGTAATCTGCTTCAAAACTTTCAAGAGTTTCCTGTTACCCCTGGGTTAAAGGCAGCATTCCCTTAATATTATACACTTGTTTTTTTTCCATTCTGGTCTCCTGCCATCCCTGTTGGCTATACTGAACCTTTTTTTTTTCCAAACAGAGAAAGAGTTTATTACTAGGCATGCAGTAGGAGAGCAGATGGCCTATGGGCCCAAAATCTGCAGGGAGACTTCAGTCTTCTGAACTGCAGTAATTCTGATAGTTTTATTAGAGAAGGTGATAGGCAGGGTTTAGAATAATGAACACAGTGGCCCCAGATGATGTAATTAGAGGTGATTTAATTATTAAGTGTGCACAGATTGATTATATGCTTAGACAAGATATGTAAGAAAATGGCAGAATGAGGTATAGGTGACTTGTAGGTTAGAGTCTAAGCTACTGTGCATGTCAGGCAGGCCCATTTTGGTTAGATCCAGTCTTGGTTATCAAGATAACTTTGGACTTGGGGTGGTTAGTCTGACCCAAGGCCCTTCATTAATAAACATTAGGGGCTGTCTTTAGTGAATATAAGACTCTAAAATTGAAAAAGTGGATAATTGGGTACAAATAAAGGTTAGTCATAAGGTTTTATAATCACAGGGGCAGAAGATAAGGGCTATACAATCATTATCAGAGATCAAGGCAGTTGGACTACAATTTAGAGATTTCAGTTATTTCCCCCTGTCTACTCCAATATACCAGAAAGCAAAAAGGAATATCTATTTAATAATTCAGCAGTTAAAATCATCCCTTAAATCCTGATTTCTCGATTACAGTTCCTCTCTCTCATTTGATAATTATCTCTCAAATTATCTCTTGAGGGATATCTGGGCAACCACTCTTCTAACTGCTTCAAGGCTGGAAAGAGGTGTTGTTATTAAGGGGCAAAGGTATGAAATTGTGAAACAGTTGTTGTTCTTGCAGAGTCCAGTATTTCTGTGTTTCAGAGCTTCTCTGGCATTAGAACAATCTGAAGGTTTTAAGTCTCTGAAAAACAAACTTAATAAGTAAAATTTTATAGAGCCCAGAGTTTTTTTCAGGGTTTCCAGGAATACTATTGTTTGGGGTTTGCCATACTGTAGCAGTCTGCAATATGCTGCCAGGGCCAGGCTTACATCCCTGAAAATAATGTCCCATATGGGGGGAAGCTGAACCATTTTTAATTCTGCAAACCCTTTCTCAATGGGAATGCCCTCCCTCCTCCACATGTCATCTGTACTAATCCTACAGGGCATTCATGGTTCAGCTCAAGAGTCACCACCCAGGAAGCCTTCTGATTCTCACTCATCCTTCTGCTTCTTCAGCTCTCCATGCTTCCTGCAATCTCAGCACTAAGCATACAGTATTGAAATTGTCTGTGATTTATTTGCCTCTGGCTTTTGGTCTTATTTTAGCATCTGTGTCCCCAAAGAGCAGGTTGTTAGGGACAAATAAAGGTCTCCAAAAAAAATTAATGGTCACTTCCTCTTTTGATTAACTGGCCTCCCCTGGCCTGCACTTCCCCCAAACATTTGAGGCATGGCAGTGTGTTCTGGACAAATTGTTTGCCCCTGTTTTCTTTTTTTCCTCCCTCTCATTGTCTTTCTGTCCCTAATTCTGTCCAAAGAGCCATCTGTGGTATAGTGGAAAGTGTAGGTACAAAGTTGTTTTTAAAAGCCCAGAACAAAACAACTGTTAACTTTAGTTGCCTTAGGGGAGTAGGATGATAGATGGCATTTTATTCTTCCCCTCCTCTATATTTATCAAATTTACTGCATTTTGTAATGGGGGGAAAAAAACAATCTTTTTTTTTTTTTAAGTAAGCAAAAGTACCAGACTAAGACTCAATGAGCTTGGTATAGATGCAGAATAACAGCGTAGTATGGAGAATAAACTATCATTTATATATATATGTATACACACATATATATGTGTATATGTATACACACACACACACATATATATATAGCATAGAAACAAACATTTATAAAATATCTTTGGAAGGATATATAAGAAATGAATAATGTGATAATCTCCATAGAGGAGAACTAAGTTGCTAGGGGCATGGGTGGGGAGACTCTTTACTCTACCCTTAAGTACATTTTGAATTTTGAGCTTCATGAATATATTACTGTATTACTTTGTTAATGCTGCTGGAAAACAATATGCCAGAAGTGGACAGCTTTTTAAAAGGGAATTTAATAAGTACAAGTTTATAGTTCTAAGGCTGAGAAAATGTCCAAGTTAAGGTGCCAACAAGAGTTTCCCTTCACTCAAGAAGGCTGATACTGTCTGGAACACCTCCCGTCAGCTGGGAAGGCACGTGGCTGGCATCTGTTGGTCCTTGTTCCTGTTCTATTGCTTCCAGCTTCCGATGTCAGTGGTCTCCTCTCTAAGTGTTTGTTAGCATTCACTTAGCTGCTCCAGGATAAAACGTTAGGTTTCATCTCTTAGCTTAGTGTGCTGGCTTGAATCTGTTGTGTACCTGAGAAAAGCCAAGTTCTTCAATCCTCATTCAATATTGTGGGGTGGAATCTTTTTTATTGTTTCCATGGAGATATGACTCACCCAATTGTGGGAGGTAGCTTTTGATTAGATGGTTTCCATGGAGATATGTCTCCACCTATTCAAGGTGGGTTGCTTACTGGAGTCCTTTAAGAGGGAACCATTTTTGAAAAAAGCTTTCGAGCTCACACAGCCAGAGAATAAAGAAAGAAAACGCCCCTGGAGGGAGCTTCATGAAACAAGAAGCTGGGAGAGAAAGCTAGCAGATGTCCCCATGTGCCCTCCCAGCTGAGAAAGAAACCTTGAACTTCATTGGCCTTTCTTGAGTGAAAGTAACCTCTTATTGGTGCCTTAATTTGGACGTTTTCATGACCTTAGAACTTTAAACTTACAACTTAATAAATTCCCATTTTTAAAAGCCTTTCTGTTTCTGATATATCACATTCTGGCAGCTTACTAACTAGAACACTTAGCCATCTGCCAGGGCAGACATTTCTTCTCTTTAGGTTCTGGCTATTTCTGTGAGTCCTTGCTTAACACTGAGGCTATTTCTGTCTTGATCTTCAAACATCTATGTTGGCTCTCTTTTATGGCTCTGGACTTTCTTCAAAATGTTTCCTCTTTTAAATGGTTCCAGGAAAATAATCAAGACCCCCACCTTGAATGTAGAGTCACATCTCATCTAATTAAAAGGTCACACCCATAATTGGGTATGCCACATCTCCATGGAGATAATCTAATCAAAAGTTTCTGCCCTACAATAATGAATCAAGATCATAAGAAATGGCTGCCCTCACAAGATTGAATCAGGATTAAAACATGGCTTTTCTGGGGTACATGATATTTTCAAACTGGCACAATATCCTTGTCAAAAGTGTGAATAAAAAAGACCTGAGCTTATATTCTAACCCTAAGATAACTTTTGAAACCTCACTTTTTCCAGCTATAAAATGGGAAAAATAGTATGCTTCCCAGGGTTATTGCAAGATGTAAATGATATATGAGAGTGTCTTTTATAAAATTGGAGCCACCATAGAAAAGTGAGGAATTGCCCTCTGCCCTTCTAATTCCCCCAGCCCTTCTTCCTTCCCACTGCTTCTGGTCCTCTAAATGAAGCTGTCAAGGCCAAATCCTGTGCCTGCCAACATATCCCCCAATGGAATTGCCTTGCTTGGCTCTTTGCCCATTGGTACACAGCTAATAGCATCAAGGAAAAGCCATACTTCTAGGATCTGGGCATTTCAAAGCAGCCAAATAGCTCTTTTTGTTTTCTCAGGCTTTCAGCTTGCCAGCTATTTCCACACATTAGAAATATTTTGGGTCAGCTCTACAGTTTGCATCCATAGCAGATTCATTTTGTTTCATGACTACTTCCTTATAATAGCTCTGGGGAAAACAGCATTGGGCCTTGTCCCAAACCATGTTCCTGGCATAGCAAGCTACATTCAAGATGGTGTCTTTGGGTAGTAATTGTCAAAGGAGTCAGTATCTCCTGAAACTTACTAGGGTTTGGTCTGGAGAAAGGGGGGACTGTTTGGGTTAAGTTTCTGAATAGTTGTCATCACCATGACCTTCAAGCTCTTTGAGGCAAGAGGAAAAGCTTAATTTATCATATTCCTGCCTATCTGAGTAATCTTACTTTCCTCAGCAGCCCTGTAGTTTTTTTCTCCTTTATATGGATATTTATTGGGTGTTAATGAGAAGCATGATGCTGAAACAGGTACTTTCTTTATTGCCTGTGACAGGGTTGCCAACTTTAGCAAATAAAAATACAGGATGCCCAGTTAAATCTAATTTTCAGATAAACAAGGGATAGTCTTTTTTTTTTTTTAATTTTGCATATGGGCAGGAGGCACCAGGGATCAAACTCCAGGCCTCCAGCACGGCAGGCCGGAGCTCTGCCCGCTGAGCCACGGCAGCCGCCCGGGATAGTCTTTTAGTATAAGTATGTTGCATGCAATATTAATCTAAAATGTAGATTTAACTGGGCATCCTGTATTTTATCTGGCAACCCTACCATTAAGGACACTAGCAGAATCCTCCTTAGCTTCTACAGAGGAGACAGGAGGACCTTATCTGTTGCTCTGGGCTCATCCTATCCCCTTAAACCATCCCTCCACCCCTAGAACATAAGATCAGAACCTGAAAGGGACAAGGCCCCAACAGGTTTGCATCATTCATATTCTCTCTCCTGAGCACCGTGCCATGCCCACCTAGCATTCCACTTCCAAAACTATCCCTACACTCTTGTTTTGTGTCTTATCTCCATGTTCTTCTGTAGGTTCCCACTCTGCCTGGACCTGATGATTGCCCCATGCTGCCATCTTACTCCCTCTTCATCTGCAGTTTCTCCTTGAACTTCCTCTGTGTCCTCTTGGAGGAATGATTCAGCCTTGATTCAGTGCTGCCCTGAGACCCAGCTCTTGTTCTGAATCCTCTGAATCCCACTCTCACCAGATTTGTCTTGTCCCCTTAATAGGGTTCTACCTGCTGCCTTGGCATCAGGATCCAGCTCAAATAGGTACTGGTAATAAATACTACCAGTCTGGAGGTCACGTTTCCACAAAGTCAACCACTGTCATTGAGATCCTATTATCCAAAACCATGAGTGGATACCTAAAGCAAGAGTGAACATGCAAACCTGCCTGAGTCCCAACACCAGGAATCAGTTTATAGATGGAATCAATCTATTTGGGGGTCAGTGATGACTAAGGTGCATTTCCTACAGTTCAGTTCTGGTCCAGTAGGTGAATCTCCAATAAATCTGGACCAGAGTTCTCAGACAGAGCTCTGTTGTCCAAGAACAAGGAGTTCAAACTGACTTATAGTTCACTTTAGGATGCCAGATACCTGCTGGCTCCCAGGGTTCATCCTCAACCAATGACTCTCTGCAATCAATTCAGCTATTGGCTTTGACTTCCTGTACAATTGCCAATTCTACAGTCTGTGCAATAAGAACCCAGGATTTCCTTTAAAACAGAGGCTGGGGAGGAGTGACGATAGCTCAGTGACAGATTTCTCTCCTGCCATGCTGGAGACTCAGGTTCGATTCCTGGTGTCTGCCCATGCAAAAAACAAAACAAAACAAAACAAAAAACAAAGACCAGGTGAATGGGCCCATCTTACTACGCAATGACCACTAACCTTGTGATGTCTAGTTTTATGCTTCCTTTGTTTTGTTTAGACCAGAGGACATAGAATAATGACCTGTGGGCCAAATGCAGTCCATGGTTGGGTATTTAAAAAAACACTAAAGTTGCTAAGAAATAAAAATCAGGAAGCACTACACAAAAGTCTAGGTCTTTATTTTGTAACCATAGTTCTGGCTTTGCTTTCTATTAAATTTTGTAATAGTAGCCATTCTAGTCAATATGAAATGGTATTTCATTGTGGTTTTGATTTGCATTTTCCTAATGGATAATAACACTGAACATCTTTTCATGTGCTTATTGGCCGTTTGTATATTTTCTATGGAGAAATGTCTATTCAAGTTATTTGTCCATTTTAAAATTGTGTTGTTTATCTTCTTATTGTTGAGTTTTAGGATTTCTCTATAAATTCTGGATATTAAACCCTTATCAGATATATGGTTTCTAAATATTTTCTCTCATTCTGTAGGTTGTCTTTTTTTTTCACAATTGACTTTTAAAAAAAAATTTTGTGAAAAAATAACATATATACCAGAAAAGCAATAAATTTCAATGCATAGCACCACAATTAGTTGTAGAGCAGATTTCAAAGTTTGGTATGAGTTACAATTTCACAATTTTAGGTTTTTACGTCTACCTGCTCTAAGATACTGGAGACTAGAAGAAATATCAATTTAATGATTCAGCAGTCATATTTATTTGTTAAATCCTACCTTCTCTTTATAACTCCCATCACCTTTGATCTTTCTGTCCCTCTCCTTAGGGATATTTGGGCTATGCCCATTCTAACGTTTTCATATTGGAAGGCACTGTCGATAATATGGGGTATGAAGATGGAACTAGGTGATGTTCTGAAGAGGCTGGGCCCTCCCGGTTTCAGGACTTATCTGGTCCAGGGACCCATCTAGAGATTGTAGGTTTCTATAAAGTTACCCTAGTGCATGGAGGCTTTGTAGAATCTTATATATTGCTCTAGGTGTTCTTTAAGATTAGCTGGAATGGTGCTGGTTGGGGTTTGGCAGGTTATTATAGGTAGCAATGTCTAACTGCAGCTTGCATAAGCGCAACCTCCAGAGTACACACTCGACTCTGAATTCTCTCTGCTACTGATACTTTATTACACTTCTTCTCTCCCTTTTGGTCAGGATGACAAGTAACTCAAGGATGGAAGTAACTCAAGTGTCCATCAACCAATGAATGGTGTAGTAGTTAGGTTCTGGTGTCAACTGATGGTGCCCAGTTGTTCTGTTGCTGTGGACTTAAATCATCAGCATATGAATTTCATCTGTGGCTCTTTTGGCTAAGGGGCATGCCTTCCACAATAAATGTCATTTAATTAAATTAGCCAGAGGCTTAAAAGGAGGAGTCAGAAGAGAGCTCAACAGCTTAGCATACCTCAGCTCAGGGCTCAAAGTAAACCCAGACCCAGATGTTTTGAGATGCAGAGAGCAAACACCCTGGGGAAAGCCACTTGAACCCAGAGGCCAGGAGAGAAGGCCAGTAGATGTTGCTGTATGCCTTCTCGTGTGACAGAGGAGCTCATATGAAAGCTACCTGCCTGTCTTCTGAAGAACTATAAATGTGTAACTAAATAAATCCCCTCTATAAAAGCCAGTCCATTTCTGATGTAGTGCATTCCAGCAGCCTTGGCAAACTGAAACAAATGGAGAAATAAAATGTAGTATATACTTATAATGGAATATTATTCAGTTGTAGAGAGGAATGAAGTCCTGATGCAGGTGACAACATGGATGAACTTTGAGGACATTGAGTGAAATAAGCCAGACACAAAAGATAAATATTGTAGGACCTCACTGAAATGAACCAATTATAATAAGCAAACTCATAAAGCTAGAGTCTAGAATATAGGTTACCAGAGGTTGAATGGGGGGTAAAAAATGGGGAGCTGGTACTTAATTTGATGCTAAATTTTTATCTTGGTTGATTGTAAATGTTTGAAAATGGAAGGTGGTGATGGTAGCACATTATTGTAAGTGTAATCAATGGTGCTGAATGTTTGCAAATGTGATTGAAAGGGGGAGGAAGTTTTGGCTTATGTATGCTACTAGAAGGAAAGCTAGAAGATAAAACATGGGACTGTATAACACAGTGAACCCTGTTGTGGATAATGGAGTGAGGTTAGTACAAATATAAGAATGTTCTTTTATGAATTATAAAAAATGTATGAGGCTATTGCCTATTATGAGGTGTTAATAATAGGATGGCCTGTGGGGAAAACATACCCAGTATAAACTATGGACTACAATTAGCAGTAATATTTTAATATTCTTTCATCAATTGTAGCAATATCAGTACCACACTAATGTAAAGTGTTAACAATAGGGTGGTATATAGGAACATGGTAGTTTTTCCATGCCTTTTTGTAAACCTACCACTTCTGTAATTAAAAATAAAGTAACAGTTTTTAAAAAATATTATGTTAAGTGAAATAAAGTGGCCCCCAAGTACTACATGTTATGATTCCATTTATATAAAATGTAAATGTAAATAAATCCTAGAGACAGAATTAGATTGTGGTTACGTAGGGCTGGGGAAGGATAGAGCGATTGAGAGGTGACTGCTAAGGGGTATGAGGTTTTTCCTTTAGGATAAAGGAAAATGTTCTAAAATTGATTGTTATGTTGAATGCACAACTCTGTGATTATACTAAAAGCCAATGATTCTATACTTTGGGTGGGCTGTGTAAATATATCTCAATAAAACTGCTTTTAAAAAGTTATGAAATCTACCATACATTAATAAAAAAAGGTCTGCTTTTTACTTCATTAGCTTGTGTTTCATTTGACTTTGAAAGCATGCCAATGTAATTGACAATTTTTAAGAATCAATAAAAAATTAAAATTAATAAAAACAATCAGTAAATATTTGAAGCCTAAAAGAAATTGGGAGCCCCGCAAACTGTAACTCAGTCTATACCATTGACTTTTATAATTTTTTTGAGAATATATGAAACAGCCCATATAAATCTATGAAAGTCAAGGGTCTATGGTACCAGATTAGCTGCTATCATCTTCTTTTAAGAAAATTCAGTTCTAGATTTTTGTCTTAGTATGTATTACTGCTGCCTACCTTGTGATTTTTCTACTTGTATTATATGGAATAAAAGTTGGAGAGCCCCTTTAGAACACTGAAACTGGGTCCTAATTCCTTCTTTGCCACTTACCATCTGTGGCATCTGGGGCAAATAGCCAAAAAGTTCCCATCCTTGATGTGAGCTGCCGAATCCGTTGGGACATTTCGAAATAAGATCATCTTTGCTTAGAAAACTAAGCAAATGGAAATGAAAAATAATTTAAGCAGACAACTTAAGCAAATGGAATATAACTAAGAAATATGTTATTCTTATGGAAATACCTGCAGTACACTGCCCCACTCAACAGTTAATATTTACATAGAATAATATAAAATGGGCAGTTAATGTACAAACATATTGGGCGGATGAAGGAGGGAAAATCAGAGTAGGTAGTCGTGTTAAGATCATAAAATCCCTTAAGGAAATCAACTGATACAGAAATTGGTATTTATAATTGATATATTCCAGAAGCATCGGCCAAAGGGTTGTTGCCCGGATTGGGGCTCAGTGTGGGGCAGGGACTCCTGGTTTTCATTATAAGCCTCTGGTCCTTGATGGCCCAGGCTCTGTGTTGAGGCAGAAGAATCCATCCTAGTTTGTTTTTTTCTTAAGAAGAAAGGAGCTCACCAAGGAATATATATATATAGCTCCATGAGTCTTTGGGAGGTCTAAAGAGAGAGACTCCAGACTGAGCTGCCACAAGTGGTTCTCGGAACTGGGTGGGGCCCACCCAGGGAGGCACGGCCTCCCGGAGCCTCTGCCTCCAGCATCAGCAGCGGCTGCCCACTGCCGCAGCTGTCATCACAGACCACGCTCCTCGGCCACGCCCCCCACCAGCAAAATGGAGACCCCTCACGCACCTTGCCTCCTGCCCCATTTACTCAGCTCCAAATCCAAGGCAGACAGAGGCCCGTTGAATGAGCAGACACGGACTCACGTTCCTGAATCTCAGCAGTCCTGGTGGCTGGGAACTGTAATATTTTAAAACACTCTGTTGGGAAGGTGGGTTTATGCTATGTGGAACTGTTCAAAATATATATATTTAAACAAAGTACATAGATCGCTTTGATAAAAAAGTGAAAAGAATAAAAAAAGAAAGGAAAAGGACTTTGTGATCTTTAATTAGTGCCAACTTCCAGCAGTGACAAGCACTTCTGTTTTATAGGATGCGTTGGCATTTTCATGCGGGGTAGGTGGAAAATTATCTAAAGGTTTGATTTTTTCTTACTCCTTCACTTTAAGGGATGCAGGGTAGCCATCTTGCAGGCTGGAGTTAAACAGAGGGCAGGTCATAAACTATGTCTTTAATTAGGAAAAGCAACTGAAAAGGCAGTGCCTTCTTCCCTAGGGTCTTATTACAAGCTCACACTCCCCAGCCTCCTCCCCTTCCCTAATCCCCTGAAAATCCAGATCTGTATCAACCTTTGCAACTCGGGCATCCTAAAAAGCAGTCATGTGGAATTGCACTGTGCCCCTGGTGAGACAGCTGCCTGAGGGTCGTCCCAGGGAAAGGTGTTTCATAAAAGAAGGAAGAAGTTGTGCACTCAGCAGTCGCCTATTTATATGGGGTGGGGTGGGGGGGCTAAACAAAAATGCCTCTACCCTCATTCTAAAGCATGGTGTTTGGTGAGGGAACCTCTGTAATGAGCAAGCCCTGGACTGCAAAGGAGCACACTAGGGCTGGGAAGAAAGGATCATTCATCACAGGAATCTCTCTGAGGTGGAGGTGGCCCGTGGGGGAGCCCCTATAACCTGTGAAAAATGACAGACTCATAAAGAAAGCTGTGGAACACAGAGGGAAGCCCACGAGGGGCTGCAGGAAAGTTTTAAATGAAATCTGCAGGGCAAGGAAGGACTTTTCAAAACAAATTTCACATTTAAGTTTTGAAAGTCACCGCTTAAAAAAAATCATATCAAGAATACTGATAAATGGGGACTACCATACAGTATTAACTCCATAATCATTCTGAATTGCAAAATTAGCAGTGAAAAAAGTGTTTCTTCTTCCTCTCCTGATTGATTTTCTAACTAGCCTCACTTTGGCGCTAGGAATGTAGAGTCGCTGCCCCTCTCCCAAAGGGGCACAGGGGCTGACTTCACTCCGGTTATCCTTTCATTCAACAAAGTGAATCTTTGGTAAGTTTGTCACTGATGTGGGTTGCGTTTTATCTAACAGATGGAACATTGGAAAGAACTGCTTCCATAGTGAAAACCTTGCTGCAAATTCTGCAAACCACTCTTTTTAAGAAAGAAAAGACAGGGAGGGGGAGACCAAGGTTGTGCCTCTTTGTGTCCGTGGCCTTGGACCCCAGCGAGGAGTGGGGAGCCCTGGATGAGGGACCCAGCCGTCACACAGGCAGTTGGAGGCTGGGGCTGTCCTGGGAGCCAGGCCTGAATTCTTGGCCCCTGCACAGCCCAGGACGGGGGTCTGCCTGCCCTGCTTAGAAAGACATTGCCCCCCCTACCCCCGCCTAATTTCCATTCTCATCGCCTTGGAGGAAATGCGGCTCCAAAAGAGG